>JAYKKI010000009.1:1255000-1440000 GCA_039881145.1 Druceiella hillmani | reverse complement strand
AAGTAATTTAACCACACACATGAAAACACACTCAGGTGAAAAACCCTATAAGTGTAGCTTGTGTGACTTTAGGTTTAAAAATAAAGGTAGTTTAACCATGCACATTAGAACACACACAGGTCAAAAGCCCTACAAGTGTAGTGTGTGTGACTCTAGGTTTATAAATAAAACTAGTTTAAACACACACATGAGAACACACACAGGTGAAAAACCTTACAAGTGTAGCATATGTCATGCAAGATTTACACAAGCTAGTAATTTAAACGCACACATGAGAACACACACAGGTGAAAAGCCCTATAAGTGTAGCACATGTCATGCGAGATTTACGCAAGCAGGTAATTTAACCACACACATGAAAACACACACAGGCGAAAAACCCTATAAGTGTAGCTTGTGTGACTTTAGGTTTAGAAATAAAAGTAGTTTAACCATGCACATTAGAACACACACAGTGAAAAACCCTACAAGTGTGGCGTGTGTGACTCTAGGTTTAGTAATAATGGTAATTTAACCAAGCACATGAGAATACACACAGGTGAAAAACCCTACAAGTGTGGCGTGTGTGACTCTAGGTTTAGTAGTAATGGTAATTTAACCATACACATGAGAACACATACAGATGAATAGCCCTACACGTGTAGCACATGTCATGCAAGATTTACACAAGCTGGTAGTTTAACCATACACATGAGAACACACCCAGGTGAAAAATCTTACAAATTTGGCTTGTATGTTTCTGGGTTTAGAAATAATACTAATTTAACCACACATATGAGAACACACTCAGGTGGAAACCCTACAAGTGTGGCATGTGTGACTCTAGGTTTATAAATTTAAAGTACACTTATGTATAAAATGCACAATGTAAGCTAAAATTAAACAGAAAAAATAAATCACAATGTACTTAAAATATAAAATGTGCTAATATTTCAGAGAAATGAAGTACAAAGCATTACATAACAATGAACTTTCACACTTACACATACATCATTTGCAGTATCCGATTCGGAAGTCAAAAGCTCCATGCTGATTCACCAATATTAATAATAAATTTATCTATAGTCATCCATAATTGCCATCAAGCTCTGCCTTTACTTTTCTCTCCCGAGCACATAATTATGTATTTTCTTCTACCGCATACCTTTCATTTGCACTCAGATCATCCTAGTTCACATTGATACAGCGGCTGTCTTAGTATTTTATCTTTCTCCTCAATGGCGTATCTTCATGCATATTCATCACCATAACGGAATTTGGTTACAGTTTAAGTAAAATTCTCTCAGGCCATTAATTAAAAACCTGTGTAATTCTTATGAACGGTAAGCGGTATCAATTTTCTTCGTCTTGAAGATGAGCTCTTCACCTTTCACATAACTTTCTCCAATACCCTTTCACAGCAGTTTACAGTCCTTTCATAAATACCTGCCGTGACATATTTATAGAAGCTTCATGTCATACTGTACTTCTGTAATACTCATTGTGCCAAGTCATGGCCGATTTCCTCAGAGACTATGCGACTTACAAATTTGAGAGTTGACAAAGTAATATATCTTATTAATCCAAGTGCTTTTTGAATACTAGAAAATTTTTTTTTTAATAAATATGCCTTAAATAACAAATATACATCAAAATAATATTGAATGCTCAGCTTTTACAAAAAACACACTGCCGTAAAGTGCATTTAAAATATATATTTTACACTATGAAATAATATGTTGGTATTTTTCTTATTTGTAAAGAAAGTAATATGTTACAATGTCAAATATTATGTGTGCGTTAAGTATTTTTGTTTATTAAGACCATCATAGACATTCCAAATGAATTGAAACTGAGTCATTGTAGCTATTTCACTCCAACTTATTTTAAAATAAGTTTTTGTATGCTTAGCATGTATGGGTATAGACATTTTATATGTCGAAATTAAAAACTATTGTCTGGACAATTTTATACTTGATTTTTCCATGATTCACAGTAAGCCAAGTTTTCCTCTATTAACAGTAAGCCATTTTTCACCTCTAAATATCACAATTCATGTTAGTAAAGTAATGGTGAAATATTGGTATTTATAACAACATTTTTAGCATGACAGTTTATTATGTTAATGTAGTGATTATAAAATATTGTTTAATAATATTATGTGCATAATACAATGAGTTTTGTGAATATCGTCGACTGATTTAATAAATATTGTATTAAATTTAACTGCCGAATGGATTATTTTGAAACATTCTCTTCTGGAATGGATTGGAGTAAAGGTACATGAAAATGTTTAAACATTTAACAATATGTAGTATTTCTGCTAATTGATGTTATTAAGTTATATTATTTCCACTATACGTCGTAAGGGGGAATCCATAAATTACGTCACACGTTAAGGGTTGGAAGGGGGTCGATGAAGTGTGACAAGGGGGTGGGAGGGTTCCTAAATTTCATGACATCACATTTCAAAATCTACTATAATCTAAGTGCTAAAACACGAACTTAAAACTATTACTTTACGAAAACCTCAAAAACATATACAACTATATCTATGTAAATATAAGATACCAATTGTTTTGTCGACCACTCGCTCTACTAGTGTTACATGCCGACCACCTAGGCGCCCTTTGATAAATGCCGCCAAACGCATTGCGCCTAGCGGTGATTTCTTTGTTTCTATTTCATTTGACCACTGTCGTTCTTAGTTCTGCTATAGTCTATCTAGTTTTTAACTTATGAAACAAGTTTAAAATGAACAAAAAAGTGATTTAGCTAATCTTTACCGTAAACTATATGAAACATACAGTGCAACTTATGCTGATAAAAAAAACAAATTGTACAAGAAGTTAACAACTTGTGGAAAAGTTTAAAAAGTAGTGACGATGTTGAAGGTAAAGTGGAATCTAAAATCAAAGAATTGCAAATAAAAATGACGAGAAAGAATTACACTTATGAATTTTTTTTCCAAAATTCCTTTGTCGTCAACATTACAAATACAATTGGAGTCCGAAGACGTAAAAGTAAGTTTGAATTTGTATTAACAACCAAACTAAACTGACTAGGTATTGGTGATGTATGTACACAGGGTGGAAACGATAAGTGATTACATTTGATTTTTGTTTAAATTCCACACAAAATAATTATTATTGATTTTTGAACGATGCGGGCACGCCGGCGCTCACGCTCTTATTATTACCACTGAGTGCTCAGTGGCGCGAGAATGCCGATGTTCACGCTCGCCTATTCCACTTTGTACCTTATTTTCAATTGAATAGACATTATTTTTATTTAACGATGTTTCGTTTATTTACACTATAGACAAATTTTACGTACCATAAAATACAGAAAGAAGGTTTCGTGCTAAAATTTAAGTTTAATTCTCAAAGTTTTTCACATGAATTTTGTGTCAGTGAAATTGAATATTTACTGAAGTAACTGTATTTTATTGTTATAAAAATTGTATATATTGTATTATTCTGCTGAGGGAAGAAGCTATTTACATACTTTTCATAACATATAGTAGAAGTTAGAATTATATCGTATTTTTTTTCAACACAGAATATTACTCATCAATATTCCCAATTTTCAGTTGTTTTGCCACCTAATTTTGCCATAAACATTTCAAGTAGGCTTCATAATCATAATTATATTTATTATTTGAACAAATATTAACAAATTTATAAGAAAGGTATACTTACGGCACGTCACCATGACGTCACTATATTTTTCGGCAAAATTATTTGATTTCAATTGTAATTATTTTGCTTTTGTTATATGAAAAGTGCTGTAAATATTAATTTTATTGTAATATATGGACTTTCTATGACCTATAAAATAGATTTGTATAAAAAATATTCTAAACGAATAGTGTCTTCTTCTGTCTGTTGATAAGGGTACTTCCGAAAGGTATTATTTTTCTAATTGTATTATAGTGGTGATTTTGAAAAATATAATATGAAAATTATGAAATGACCATATACAACACTTTACATGTTTCTTTTCAATTACAGAGAAATACTAAGTCAAAAACGCCAGAAAACACTAAAGATATCTTTGTACAATCCAGTGAATGCCAGTTACAACTAATACCTAAACCAAAGCCTAGCCAGAGCGCTTCTAGGAATAAAATAGTACTTCTAGAATCTGAGCTCAATAGCTTGTTGGCTTGTGAAAGTAATACTGAATTTGCAGCAGTTCTAAAAATTCGAGTTTCTGTTGGTCGACCTAGAGTAGAAGAAAACCAGTCCGGTATACTTGAAGTCATACAGGAGATTGCAATTTTGGGTGGTGCAGCTGATAATCGACGTAGCACTGAAACTATAAGGTGAAACTGTAAAACACTGGACA
Organism: Druceiella hillmani; assembly: GCA_039881145.1. Taxonomy (NCBI): domain Eukaryota; kingdom Metazoa; phylum Arthropoda; class Insecta; order Lepidoptera; family Hepialidae; genus Druceiella; species Druceiella hillmani. The sequence goes on along the minus strand of JAYKKI010000009.1, from coordinate 1,435,671 downwards.
ATTTACAAGCCGAACTTTGTAAACAAGGATATAGTATCAGTCGATCAGGGTTATACTTGAGACTTGAAGTGTATAATCAAAGACGAGTCAATACAGAGGAAGGAAAGAGACACGTCGTAACTGTTCCTGTTAAACTATGCAAACCAGATTCTACACTACATATGAAACATAAAGATGGCACATTCTGTAGTGCTATGATAAGAAACCTTGAATCATTAGCTTCAATTTTGCGTCCGGACCAAATTTTCTTTTTATCAATGGATGATAAAGCATGCGTGCCATTGGGTATTAGAGACACCTTGATTATCGTGTAAAATTACCCGATCATGATTTCGTGGTCGCGGAAAAACAAATTAATTCCCTATGTCTATGCAGGTATTGTAATAAAGAAAGATGATGAAGGTAAACCTGAAGCTGTGACGCACTCTGGGCCAACATACGTAGCAATTCGTAGTGGAAAATATTCTTCATCTAATGCAGAGACTCATACCACAGATATTTATAGACTTTCTGAAATGCCTGCTTTCGAAAAGTTTATGAGAACTTGAGAAGGCTTTGTAAAACCCTTATTTATTTTTACTTGCGATGGCGGTTCAGACGAAAATCCACGATACGAGCGAGTTATAGTTTCCACTATACAACATTTTAAAGATTTTGATTTGGATGCTATTTACATTGCCACAAATGCTTCGGAAAGAAGTGCTTTCAACAGAGCGACGAATGGCGCCTCTTAGTCGCGCACTTACTAGTGTTGTATTAAAATGTGACAATTTCGGTTCACATCTAGATTCCAGTATTACTGGTTGATTAAATCGAACTACTGATTTGGAGTTAGAAAAGCGAAACTTTGAGAGTACAGGCATTGTGCTGGCTAATATTTGGAGCCAATTGATCGTTGATGATTTTCCTGTGGTTGCAGAATACATTTTGCTAACAGATACTAGACTAAAGAATTGAAAATTGATGCGACTTGGTACACAAATCATGTGCGTGAATCTCAATATTTATTATAAATAGTAAAATGCGAGGTTGTCCCATGTTGTGGTGTGCGACGATCCAGTAATCAACACAAGCAATTACATAAGAGGCAACAAGAAGTTTTACCTATCGCGAAGTGTCGTCCTCAAAGAATTGCTGCTAGACGTGCCAGAGAACTTCTTTGTGTGGATGATGACGATGATGCTGTATGGTTGGATGAAAAGATGTTGGCACAACTAATGTTCCTGACATTAACAACCCAAACGAGAACGAAGTGGCTGCTGTGCCAGTTATAAATAATTTAAAGGAGTGGATTCAAAGTCCATGGACTGAAGATTATTAAGTTAAAGAAGATTGAATTGAAGATTATTAAGTAAAAATATTAATAGAATTATATTTAAATAAAAGATACACTTTTATTTAAATATAATTCTATTAATATTTTTTGTTTTGTTAATTTCTTCAATTAATATAGTCAATCATTTTTTGTTTTGTTAATTTCTTTAATTAACATGTCAATTGTTTTTTGTTTTGTTAATTTCTTTAATTAATATAATTAATCGTTTTTTGTTTTGTTAATTGTTTGATTTGATGTTAATATTATTAAAAACTAATTTAAATGGAAATAAAACTGATTTCGGAACCGCTGTTTTCATCAATAATTTCTAAATGTAAATTTGCAAAATATGTGACGTCACACTAGGGAGGGAGGGAGTCTCACAAATGTGACCAGCTGTGACAAGGACGGGGGAGGGGCAAAATATCATGAAATTCATGTGACGTAATTTATGGATGACCCCTAAATATATTGCCAAGGTGTCTCGCAGTGGAAGACTAATATCTCATTTATTAATGTGAGTTGACTGAAATAATTTTGCATGGAAGTACTTATAAGCTAAATGTGATTATCCTGATAATTTCAGATGTTTAATATGTGGATTAAAGTTTAGAGGGGGAGAGAGGGGTGGACACTGCAAAACACTTTTTATACTACTTATAAAAATAGAGATTGCTGTTCTAAACAATACGTGTGCACCAAATTCCAAGGTTTTAATTGGCGTCAGGATGGGTTGAATAAGTATTTGTCTCTCCACATGCTAAAAATACAAGCAGATAGATTTTCAGCATTTGTTCAAAATGAGTTCTGAGGGTTTCAAACACCTTTTTTGAGGGTAACACTTACTGTGAAGCATTTATGGGCACTGCAATCTTGTGAACCCAGTGATGTACAAGTGGACAATCAGACATGGTGAAATTATATAGATTTAGAATTCTAAAAATATACATGTGTTTTAGTAGATTTCTTTAAAATCCCACTAGATGTATCTATATTTACATCAAAAATACTTAGCTATCACTTTAGTATTCAAAGCAGTTATCGAAACCTTTGCAACGGGCTCACTGTCCTGTCTATCACGGTGTTTAGACATATTTATCGAAATACTATAGACATATATATCAAGACTAGACTCATTCACAATTAAATGAAACTACGTGATGTAGTATTATTTCTACTTTCTTTAATTTCTTTACCACGACCTAGGTTTCGTTGTATTACAACATCTTCAGGTGGGATATTAGAAAAGATAAATCGTACATATATCTTTGCTAATATCCCACCTGAAGGTGTTGTAATACAACGAAACCTAGGTTGTGGTAAAGAAATTAAAGAAAGTAGAAATAATACATCACATAGTTTCATTTAATTGTGAATAATGAATTTCTACAAAATTAACGCCAAATATATTCAATACTAGACTCATTGTATAAACTGCAAATGGAGAAACCAAAAAAAAGTTTATTGATTGATTAATATATTTGGTACTTTTAGGATTTGATATTACATCAAAGATGTTGTGATTACACAAGTTACTATAATTGGAACACATTTAAAAAAACAGCATAGTTGTGGTTTATGTTTTCACAACTCGCTGCTGGGGAAGATATATACATATCTAAAGCTGTCGTCTCAACATGAAGCTTGTTGTGTTCCCATCTGAAACTGCTGCGCCAGCTTACACCTACAACAGCTTTTACCGATGCCAACTTGTCATTTGATACAATTGTTTATCACAAATAATTATTATACACTTTAAGTCAAAAAAATGTGCTAAATTCTGGAATATATCTCATTTTTTTAATATAAAATTGATTTTTTGTATATTTTTTTCTGAGTCAGAAATACGTTTGGTTTCTTGCGTATGTGGAAAAAATTTTTATGTTCATTTTATTTCCTACTTGTTAATTTTGTCTTTAAATGATTCTTGGTAATAAACAAATAACGAAATTTTTAATTTTATTGTTATGTATTTACCACTGGTGCAATATTGGTTTCATTCACCTCAGTCAACCCGACTAAATCCCTTAATATCATTCACACAGCCAATGAGCGATGAACAATTTTGTTGCAAACTCAAAGTATTTTTCTTATGCTGAACTAGCTCTTGCTATTATTAACATAACAAAATATCCATACATCTGTGCAAATAAAACTAATTTATGACATAATTTGCAATATCTCCATACAACTAAGAACGCCAAGTTCCATCATACAGAGATTATCCTGTTTCTCAGGTTAAAAGGAGGTGCCATATATTAAATAGAATCATGAACCATATTTGTAGTGAGTTTATTGAAAATCTGCCAAACTGTTTAGACATGGTCGAGTAACAAACATTGGAACACACTTAATGACATTAGTATACCATGCAACCATAGGTAACATATCACTACATCATATGGTCAGCGTACACACTAAATTTGGTGATAATTTGTTGCTTGGTTATATCATTATAAGATGATGGACAATGCGTGGAGTTTAATTCAACATATGTGATTTCAATAAGGAATGAAACCTTTGTATTCCCCCAGAGCGACGATGGAGATCACTCGCTGCAAGAATTTACAGGCAGAGTGATTATACTTCAAGCAGGTAGAAAGTTTGTCTGACTCACTTTTGTAGTATAATAGCCGGTTTTTTCATCGACAGTAACGGCTAAAGTAATGTAACAAATTAAAAGTCACGGTCAAAATTGTCTACAATTTTGTTACTTTTACTTTTCCTCTAACTTTCGACATTAATCTTTACTACTGACTATGGAGCTGTAATTGTAAAAGTTAGTTGACTTCTGGCAAAATTTTTTTAGGTTATTTCGTTTCATTTTTAGGTTATTTCGAAATGTCTAAGATCTTCGAGTGAAAGTTCGACAGATAGTTCTCCAGGTGAACTAATTGTTAATTATATAAGATATAGACGTAAAAAGTTCAATATTCGCAGAAATTACTTTTTGTTGACAGATTCTGAATTTTTATTTTTTATAGAAAGTCTAGTCTGTCAATTTTCTTAGTGAACTGTTACAAAGTAGATTAGCAACTGTTAGTACAAAGGAAGTTTTGTATAAATAATTGAGCTGTTATTTAGTAATTAATTCATTATTTAAGCCCATCTAATAAAGTTGTTTCAGGAATAAGGCTTTTTCTGTACAAAAACAACTTTTGTTGGCTTTACATTTTTATGCAACGGGATCAATGCAACAGCTTGTTGGAGACATTTCTGGTGTACATAAGAGTACAGTTTTCAAATGTATATTTAAAATATCATCTGTTATAGCATCTTTAGCAGAGTTTAATTTAGAAATGCCAGAAACTAGCGAGGAAGCGGCAAACATTTCTCACCAGTTTATAATATAGCCCAGTTTCCAAAAGCAATAGGGACTATAGACTGTACACATATAGCAATACTATCACCTGGTAATGTAATATGTAATAATGTTTTTACTACAGGTAGATACTTAACCTTTTGGACACTAATGGTTTATATATTAGTCATTACACAGCCACCTATCTGGCACAGACAACAAATATATATTTAGTTTATGACATCAATGCATTTTAAATTACATTGTTTTTTTTAATTTTGCTTTCATCCTTTGGATAACTGTAACCTTGCTTTTTAAAATTTGAAACAAAAAATTTCCAAAATACTTGAAAAATTACAATAAAAGTTCACTCTGGTAAAATAAATGTTGGTGTTTGTGTGGTGCCGTGGCCATTTCAATTTGGCAGTAAAATGATTAAACACTAAAGGAATAATTATGACTTTAAATTAATTTTGTCATTGTTTTAAGCGGCGAAAGATCTGGATTGCATCGAAATAGAAAAGGTATATTTTCCTACAATGTACAAACAATTTGTGATGCAAAACTAGAGCTTAGAAATATAGTTTGTCGTTGGCCTGGCGGATCACACAACAGCACTATTTTTAACAATAGCAATATTAAAGAGAAAATTGGGCGGGGTCAGTATATGGTGGGATTCTGGATATCTAGCTGAAAGACATTTGTTAACAATAACATAAAAATGAGAAACGCAGTAGAGCTATATATGGAGTGTGTAAATTCCGGTTTCCATGTATGGGTACAAAGTTACGTTTGAAACAAAATATATGCTGCCAAAGAAATGACCCTGAGCCTGATTTGCGTGCCCCATTGATAATTAGAAACAAAGAGAGTCATGTCCCAATCTATTAACAATAGCAGTGGACGAGCTGTTATAAATAATTCAATTCACACCTATTTCAACAGGTAACTAGTAGTTCTAAAAATTTTTATGATAAATTTACATGATAGCGAAGTTCCAATCTAACTATTATATTCCTAATTATCAAGAAATTATAATATACAAATATGTCAAATATTGTGATATATGAAATGCGATAAAAACATAATTAAATATTAACATGTTTATTAATTTTAAAAGATAACGATTTATATGATACCCAAATAGTAAAATAATTATATTTATTTAAAATTTGGTTAAATATAAATATATTATTAAATTATAATGTGCAAATGAAACTTTTCAATCATTGTAATATTATATGACTTGTGATAAAATCATAATTACAAATTTATTAATTTTCAGATTAGCTGGAAATGGAAACGAGATATGAATACTTGCTGAATTTAGTCATTGTCCAGAACATATATTTAAATTAAAGGGAATAAAAAAATATTTTTGTTTTCTGATTTCTAATTTAAATTTATAAACAATTAAATGAAACTATGTGATGTAGTATAATTTCTACTTTCTTTAATTTCTTTACCACGACCTAGGTTTCGTTGTATTACAACATCAGGTGGGCTATTAGCAAAGTTAAAACGAAAGTAGAAATAATAATACATCACGTAGTTTCATTTAATTGTAAATAATGAATTTCTACAAAATTAATGCCAAATATATTCAATATTTGAAAACAGTCAAACCGTCAACTCCGAAATAAATTTCAGAAGACAAAGAAAGTATAACGCTAATAAAATAAAGTGTATGCCAAATATATTGAATAAGTCTATAAAATTATAACTCGTGCAATTCCTGTTTCCTCCTTTCATAATTTTTTTGAAATTTCATTTTCCACTCTAACTTTACCTTCATTTAATTTTATTAATTCATTAGTTTCTGCTTTTCTCTAAACATTTGTTTTTAATTTGAGAAATTCTTTTTTCAGCTTGTTCCAAAAAAGACTGTCTTGTTTTTTGGGGAGTGGCAAATTCGAGACATTTCCTAATTTTTATTTTTAGAGTCTCATCATAGAGCGGTTGTCCTTACACTTCTCTGAAGTCGGTGGCATCTCAGGACTTCAATAATTGCATTTTCAGAATGCACATCCTGAAGCCGATTCCTTAAATATTCCAGTCACCCATTCGTTAGTGCCCGACATTGGTGGTGGAGGTGAGCTTCCACCAGTGAGATGACATACCCAGTTTATTTTACCAGACGCTTGTCGTGCAATTTTCTTCATGTACTCCCATTTGCACTTCAATATTTCGAAAGGAACGGGTCTGGGCGTTAAATTCATTTGTGACGAGAGCGGCCAGATCTCATCTTTCTGCTTGATTGCAGTGCCATTAGATTTTTTTATTCAATATAATTTTGGAATACTTCTCAATTAGTTCCTTTAACTTCTCTATTTCAGTGGCCGAAAAGTTGAAGCCCTTTCATTGCAAAACAAACAAAACAAATTATTACTGTTTTAGCATTATGCTATCTTTCCGCTAAAGTATTTATATGTATATAAAATATAAACCACAGGGATTTAACCATACTACTTGGCATACTTGAAAAATAAGAGAAATTTCATATAAATTTTATTGAATAGATTTGTTCTCAGTATATTCCAAATGATGAGGGGACAATAAACATCCTTTTTATTTTCTATTTTTACTTCACGTTTGTATCATGAGAAATAGTAATTGTCAACATTTAACTCTAGGGTCGACAGAGCCACATAAGCCACAAAGTGGCTTATGTATGAACAAAGTGAACTTTACAGAAATAACAAAAGTCGAATAAAAGTTTGGATACGGGTGTTACAGTTATTTTTATTTCAAGTGGTTACTTTACTAAAAAGTGATAGCTTAACAAAAATTTATTTTTCGTTGACATCATCCAACAAATGTCTCAAATAATTTATGTACTAAAGTTATAAAACCTAAGTTACTTGAATTATGTGTTAGGGTTCAACCGACACAAAGCAATGAAAGTAATTTAAGTATTAAACGAAGAAAGAAAAAACTAATGAGTTAAATCCTTATTTACCCCCTTTTTACAAAATTATTCACCCTTATTAATTAATATTCTCAAGTGTTTTTGATAACATAAGTCAAGACTTACAACCTTAAACGGCTGAAGTCAATAATCTTATTTTGCACTTAAATTCAGTTGTCTGCTTTAATAGAACTCTAGTGGGCTCTTAAATCATTGGGTGAAAACGTATATGGTATTTTATAGAGTGAATTATACGTCTGTTTGATTTGTGTACTTTACACATGCGGCAGGTTTACAAAAGTCAGTGACTTTAAAGATATAAATACATATTGGCATATTTGGAGTTATGTGCTTATGTCTACAACTGTCTTTCTGATAAAAAAACATTAATAAATAGATATTACAGATATGTTCTGTACATTTCTATTCCAAAAACGTAGTGAATTTGATTGCAGATTATGGATAATTACATCCTTATAATATTATTCAGAAAAATAACATTGCCAACTTACCTTAGTACCAACTTTTACACCATACTATTGTCAATTATTTCCAAAAAATTCATTTTGGGATAATTAAAAGAGAACAAATTACAGATAAAGAAGAAACTGCAAACGTAAACGTTGTTACTCAATTGAAAGATTGGTTAAATTCGGTCGCTCGGCTGAAAATATTGAAGTGTTGCTTGCGGTAAAAAATCTTGACAGCTTACTTACCCGTATTTACACTGGCAGTCCCATTGACTCTTACTTTAGATAATAAAAATTTTTACATTAGAATATTTGTCGTGAAAGGGTTATTCTTTGAACAAGTTCAAAATTCTTGGTTCAATCACAATATTTTATATTGAAATTGACCTAGATAGAGTTTTTAAAATTTCTCCTTGAATATTACATTTACAATTAATAATCTATATTGAAAGTTTAAGCTTTAATGTATGTAATATAATTATTAATGTTAAATTTATTGTCAAATCAAAAGATTGTCCTATTACAAATTAAAAAAAAAATTGACAGAACTTGAATAGTACCGCAACCTTCTTAATTTACGCCTTGGCAGTTCGATGGTCTTCTTCAGGTGCATGTACCTTTTTTACGGTCTGTAACTCCTCAGTTTTTTTTGACTGCCTCTCTTTGACTCTGGTAGAAGCTGCTTCTGGAAGTATGTCCTCCTACAATCATAAACAATTCACAAATATATGTAATATTTGGATATAAAGTGATAACTGATTCTATCTGACATGTATTAAAAATCCATGTTACTTTTTTCACATATTCTGGCATAAAATACACATAATTTATCAGTTGTTGTTGAAATTGAAAATGTACACCGCAAGATACACTATTTATAATTAGTGAAGTGGTTAGTGTTTATCTGTATCCCAGTGATGAGAACTTGCATCAAAATGAATTTTCGGAAGCTTGGAAAATGAGAGTCTTCTAGTAAATTTTTGAGTATAGTGATAACGATAAATATAATTTATATAATTTCTATAGATATAATTTCTATTAACGGCGTGCGAAAATGCACGCACGCCATTAATACAAATTATAATACAATCAAAAAAACTTATTGGTATCTAAATGAATATGAAAATAGTTATAAAACGCAAAATAAAAAATAAGGTTCTCCGGAGAAAATATATACGAGACCGCACAAGAATTCTCAGTACTATACTTTTTTTGTAGGAAGTAATACCATGCGTGTTTACAAATTATAAAGATGGCACCCAGAAGTCCGCCAAGTTTAATACGTTAAAGTTACTGCCGCCAGTAGTTTTTTGCGATTCCGCACTCACATACCGCCCACTTCAAAATCACGTAATTTAGCGCGCTGCGCTGAGTAATGAATATATATATACGTTTGTTTTGTACCGATGTCGATGAAAGTTATTATTACGTTGAAGTGACGTCAACCTGAAATTACTTATAGTAATCATCCACTTTAGTACGCAAGGCCAACATATCGGTAAACAAAATTGTTCCTTCATCAGACATTCGGAGCTAAAGTTATATCGCAAACTCATTTTCGAGACATTACTTTCCATCCACGCCTGTCTTCATTTTAATAAGGATACAAATTACATGCCATGAGGCCATGGGTCACTATTAGTTTGTAGTCATTTGCCACGTAGTACATTTTTTAAATAAGGATTTTAATGATAATTAACATAAGAATATTTAAAGCAGGCAGTTTACAATGAAGTAATGCAAAAAATTATATTCATATCTACAATACTTATTATTTGGAAAGAATTGAAATATGTCAAAAAATCGCCGGCCTCGAAAATGTTAAAACATTATAAACTAGTTAACCAAACATTAGAAATTACTTTTAAAATACAGTGTACACTGCACCCGAATTCCTACATAAATGTCACCTAATGTAAAAATAAAAACGTATATAACGTGGACCAAATGATTTTGGTGGCAAATTCAAGGGATGAAGCAGGGGCATTTTCAAATTTTTATGTTTTACAATCTTAATGTTTTTCCTTTCCATTTCAGTGAGGTTTTATAATAATATAATGAAAATAATTACTACATATATCCTTTATAATTTTATCGAGAACTACTCATTGATACCATCCAGGAACTGTTTATAAATTATTGTTTCATTGTAAAATACTGACTTTCGGCAAAAAAAAAATCATGTATATTTTTGGAACTGAAAAACTACGTCCGACCTAAATTTTATCCAAATCTGTCTATTACTTTTTAAGTTATTCATGTGGAACGGTGTTACAAATGTTCCGTACGCAGTAATGAAAACAATTCCGTTTTCCATTTGTATATTCTTTTAAAATTTGTAGAAATGAAAAAAAGAAATTAAAAGTTTAATAAAAAAACTACTTGGCCTGTCTTTACTCTCGTAAACAGTTTTTGTTCATGAGTTTAATGTAATTATTTTTTGGCTTTCAATTTTTATTATATAAGTAGTTATACCATTTCATTCAACATTATTTTTTTCAGATGTAAATCAGCCCCCTTTTAACGTAGAATAATAAAATATATTTAATATATCTGCTTTATTCTAAACAGTATGCACATATAAAAAAGCATCCTGTTAACATATCGTAACAATGTGTAACCTATAATAGGTTCAGTTCAAATTCTAAGCGATCAGTGAAAGTTCCACTAAAATCGGTGCAGTCATCGCATGATGCAAGAATATACAGGTAAGTAACTGGAAAAAAAACAAATTTTTTTTGTTTTCACATATGTAATATATGGATAGTAAATAGGCAGTTAAAGAATATCCAATGTACAGATGCAGCCTTGTTACAATTGTATCATAAGTGTGTATTGTAAACTAGTTTAAACTTTCTCCTATTGTACAGTCCGATTAGGTTTAGTATATGCCCGAGTTTATAAAAAATTGCAAAAATTCAATTCTTTGTAAGTGTTACTTGCAAGGAAGCTCAAATGTTAATAATATTATTTTCAATTAGTTGGTAATTATTTTATTTCTAAATATAATGTGTATATCGTATCTGCGATCAAATTATTAAAAGAATATTTATAAGAATTCCCAAAAAATCACAAGCCGATTCAAATTTAATTTCATTAAAAGATGTGATTGCCATGATATTCCTTGAAACAAGTGATGTATCACACTCTGTACAAATGTACCATGTTTACTTTCGACAATGTGTTTTTTGAGTACATTGTGCACACACTTGGTATCTTCTCACTTTACCATTTTCAATTAATCCGAGCTTCTGTTGAATAAAACGTTCTGCTGGCAGTCGAATCAGATTAATTTTGGCATATGTGGGAGGTGTAGACTCTTTCTGCGATACTTTTCTAATAATTGTATAATGACAGCTGAAAGTTCCAAAACTACCCTTCTTATCCTCATTTATAAATTTGTACAGATAATAAGCATTATACAATAATAAGTTCACAATGTGGAGAGACAACTTCTTATATCGTTGAAGGGTTTTGCGAAAACATTTGATGGAACTAAGCATCATGTCACTATGATCGACCGTCCCCATATTTTTATTGTAATTAATTACGCTTCAGGCTTCATTATCGGCAGCAATGTATTTCTATTTTCTTTATTAGTTGCTCTAAACTCGGCTGAATGAAATGTTGAAAGTATATATACATTTATTTTATCTCGCAATCTCATGGTCATTAACATGTATTTTCATCCAGTATTCTCTACTTTGACAATGCCACAAGCATATGTTTTCATACAAATGCTTGAATAATTTTACACCAGTTTAATAATTGTGCATGAACAATTTGTGATTCTTATTTCAATAATCAGAAAGCAAATTAATTACAATTGCTCCAGAATTACCATACATCTCTGATGAAGTTAATCACATACCAGCTCCAGTATAGCAAAAAAATGTATTATTATGCCCGTTTGCACATCGGGCAAAACAAATAGTTTTATGCCAAGACAATTCCTATTTTGGCATATATTACTTAATTTTAAGGCTTCCCTTGAAAGGGACAAAGCTTTCGTCTATACTTAATTTTTGGAACGGAATAAAAGTGATTGAATTTATCATTAGCATACTTAATTAAATTATACACTTTTTGGAATCTTTACTCCTCTGGATTTGTAGTCTTTGTTAGCCTCAGCTCCGAAAAATGTAGCATCCCTAAATTCATGGTATACAGGTTGCGACTCATAATCTTCCCTGTGGACCAGTGTTCCTGGGTGGGGTCTGTGGACCAGTGTTCCTTGATGGTCAGTCGTTTGTTCCTAGTCATCAGCATAATAACAGCAAAGAAAACATGCAGTTATTCAACAGTAACATCCAACCAAAATAGTAGCCCCGAATGTTCTATGTCGATATTTAAAACGACATGACAGTGGTAATGATTAGCATATTTCACAATGTCAGACACGATGGTCGGGTCCATGAATTGTTCGAATATTTCTAACTCAGTTGATGCACTATTTATTACAACATTTGAATTAAGTCAGGTGGTAGTAATATCAAATTCTTCAAATTGTATATCAAATTCAGTTTCACTCCATTAAATGCGACCACAATCAACTTGTTGGTACTCTTCTAACACCCGTATGCACCAAAAAGTGACGACTTGGAGTCCGACTGTAGGTCAAGTAACCATAGTCCAACTGCGAGGTGACTAATAGCCAATCAAATATGAAAGTGATTGATTTCATTGGTGTCTGTACGCACTATATGTAGTCAGTTGAGCTTACGGGCAGTTAGAATCGTGTTTCATATGTTCCACACATTAACTGTCATCCGAGTCAGACCAAGAGTCTACCTTAATCGACCACGCCCCATTGCACTGTCCACCGTTTTGACCGTCGGGTCATTCGATCATGCGTAAAGCACGCAAATAGTAAATATCGCTGACGTAAATATAAACATGGCGGATTGGGTAATAGCGTTGAATGAATGAATATATTAAATTTAATAGAAATTGAATCTTCTCGTCATAAAACTTTTATGAGACGAAACAATTGCGAAATTCCTCATGATTCCTAGTTTTCCTAGTTTAGTCACCAAAACAACAGTTATTAGTTAACTTGTGAGGTTGGTGCAAATCAGAACTCCTCCAAATAGTGAGAGTAATAATTCACTTCGTCCAGTTGAGGGTAAAACCTACTTTTAGCAAATTATTTCGTGAGCACTTCTTATAACTAATCAAAACATTGCTTAGTGTAAATTGTCTTCCAAAAAAAAAACCAAAAAAAATTGTGAAAACTGTGTTTTTCTAAAGTTTTATTCCTTGAAAATCACACAATTTCAGATGTTTTTTCTCATGGCAGAGTTTCCCAGAAGTCGTTAAAGCAATCCACTGCAGCCATGTTAGAATACAATCTCCAGGAGACGATCAGGCAAAACAATTTTGATGCCAAAAACAATTTCTTTGATACTGTACACTTTTCAAACGCTAGATTAAAGATTACGTACAAAACAAAAAAAATTTACTTAAATAAATAAAATTATTATGCAGCATAGTTGAAACTACAGCGACTAACCGAGAATTAAACCAGTTGATATGAATAGTGAAGAGCAAGTAGTATTGCTAAATACTTATGAGTTTGCTAGTGCATCTCAACTTAGATTGATTTTCATATTCAAATATTTAAGCTCTAGTAGATTTATTCAAGTTATTCAATAACTTGTCTTGATGAAATAACAATTAGAAGTACAGAAATTTATATTTTTGATCTTTTCCTAGAAATGACTCAAGTCACATTTTAACAAGAAACACTGTTGATAGACAATATGGCATGTGGAAAGACTATTATACTGTTTATCGCTCGGGCTGCGCTGCCACATCGACAATGTCCCTTTTATAATCATGGCTACTGGATTTTACACAACATAGCTTTAAAACTTGGTAAGTATTGACTATATTTAGCGTTAATTTTGTTGAAATTAATTATTCACAATTAAATGAAACTACGTTATGTAGTATTATTTCTATTTTCTTGAAGTTCTTTATTACGACCTAGGTTTCGCATATTACAATATCTTCAGATGTGCAATTAGCAAACACTCAATCTTTGCTGATTACCCACATATTGCCATATGTTGTAATACAATGAAATCAAGGTTGTGGTAAAGAACTGAAAGAAAGTAGAAATAATACTACATCATGCAGTTTCATTTAATTGTGAACTCGGTAAGTGATAAATAATCATATTTTACTTGCAAATGAATTTTTATCTTTTACACTCATAGATTGTCATTAATTTTTTCCTTCAGAAATGGTACTAGGAAGCAATTTTCAATAATTAAAGTATGAAATTGTAATTTTTTTTAAATACTCATTTTTTGGCAAATACACATTTTCCAAATTTAATTTACTGTTGTATTTCAGAGGATTGTCTACCACCGATCAGCCAACAGGATATGGAAGAAATAGTTGGTCACACCAGAAATTATGGGCACACACATACAACAAGCAGAAATGTTCTAGCCGGTTATGCCAAACGACTTACCACAGTAGGCAGGTAGTGAAAGGATAAGTGCGCCCATTATTAAATTATCTATTTTGTAAATATTTAGGTTTAGAATTTAAATAAAATAATTGATGTATATTTCATTATCTTTCTAATGTTAAACCAATGGACAATTTGAAAAATATGAATAGAAAAAATTAAACTTAAATAAAAAAAATATAGAAATCAATTGCACATGTAAAAAAAAAAATATTAATAGAGCTTATCTAATAGCTTATTAATAAAGCTTAAACTGTATGGTGCAAAAATCTTTAACATTTTGGTGAGATCTTTTTTAGCTGTTCTGAAAAGGATGTCGACCTGAAGCTGCAAAGGCATCAAGATCTGCCAAAGTAGCTGATGCTCTCGAGGCTGAAAGCCGACAGCACGTGAAGATTGCAGAATTGTAGGTGAAGATGGATTTGAAAAATCACAATATTCTACTTGCGAAGCGTAAACTGGATATGTAGGTGACAAAGAAACACTTAGAATTATCAGATGAAAAATTAAAATTATTTAAAAATTTAATAAATTTTTTTTACGAAATTCATCTAGGGTAAACGTGTGTGTCTCTAAGGAGTCTGAAAATCTGTGATTTGTGATTATGTGATTGGTGCCAAGTTGTTTTGGTGATTGTATAATTGGAGTATAGTTGGGTTTGCAATTGATGTAATTGGTGATTTTATGATTGCTGCTAGTTGGTATACCTAGTGTGGTGGCAATCGGTGCCATGTCCTTAAAATGGTATTTTAATTACTTGATATTCTGGTGACTTTTTATCTCTCTTACCATTTTGTAACTAATTGAAAAGTATTTCAGTTGTAATTTGGTATTCATTTATATTTCTTTCACATCTATGATTTTGATATTATGTATATAGGAAAACAATACTTAAATTGGAGTCAAAAATAAGTTAAAATTTTTATAACATTGGTGTCACCTGTGTTGTAGTAAAGTTTAAAGTTTAGAAATGCTCATGTTTTTATGCTTAACAAATGAAATTTTATAAAACCATCTGTTCCTAAATTCTAGTAAGAATTGCTAACTATAGACACTGAAACAAATTTCTGGTTGTACGAAGTGGAAAGTACGATGCATGCTCAAGTTTCTTTATCACAATAGTTTATCCTTCTACTTGAATATCTGTACTTATACCTATAAAGGTTTTTGTTTGCTTTTGTATAAAATTCATTTTGTAAAAATTTTTCATATTATTGTAAAATCTGGCTATTAGAACTAAAAAAGATGTTAAAGAAATGTTTAAAGATTTTTGCACCGTACAATTTTTTCAACAAGTTATGTTAATAATTTTTTTTAAATATTACATGTATTGCAATTTATTTCTAAACTTTTTTTAAATTTATATTTTTCAATTGTCAATTAGACTAACATTAAAAAGATCAACGAAATAGGCATCATTGGTTTTATTTAAATTCTGAACCTAAATATTTTATGATCTTGGGTAACTATCAAATATTAAAAATTATAAAATTACTTGAAATTTTTTTAAACACATGCTGGTTTTTAATAATTGCACACCAGTGTAATCAGAGTTAAAAAGAGATTCGATATCCTCGGGACCGGATTTGAAATTGCAATATGAAACAGTCACACTCTAGACGCCTTTGGTTCTGCATAATCTATACTTTTAAGTATGAAGACCATAATTGGTTTAAGTCAATTTTTCCTTAGAAAATTAGGTCAGAGAAAAAAAAATTCCACATGTATTCAAGATTAGAATTAGTCGGCTGAAAACAAGCGGGACTAATAATATCGAAAGCATCTTCCTATGATCCTATGTCATAATCCTATGTTCTAAAATTTTTAGGAGGACATTTTGAAGAACACACACACACACACACACATATATATATATATATATATATATATATATATATATATATATACATATTCAGGAAAACTTCCTTTTATGCATCACAGGTTCATACATTTCAACAGAAACTGAGGATTCTGTTTCTTGGCCCAGTAGATATTTTTTGTCTGTTCCTGAATTTTCAGAATTTGTCTGCGTCAGAGTTTCAGCTCTCTTGTCCTCAACACTATTATCATGTTGTTAAAGCATTATACATTATAAGTAACATAGGTAAATTCAATAGTAAAAGAAGAACAAAAATTAAAAACTTCTGTCAAAGAGGCAATTGTATAAATGGCAGAAAACTTTAAGACAATAGGACAATCAGCAAACAATACCTGCGTGCACTAGTTCAGGGCAAAATGACCAAGAACTATAGTTAGGATAGGTCTAAAAAATTCAAATTGCAACTATGGCATGATTTTGGATATTTGTGGTGATCTGTGAGATCAGTTGTTACATGTAAAGAATTTGTGAATTGATAATGACTGACCACAACTTGATTTGGACACTTTGAAAAAAAGTCAAAAGAAATCATCATAATGTCGACGTGTAGAGTATACACCTTATTGTGACTAATTTGGTGGTAGCACTTGTTTTGAAGCTTTTGTTGCAAACGTCACTAATCATTTTTGTTACTTCTTTGTTTGATAATGAAAATTGCAAGAGAAAATTCAGTGTGAATTTCTGTCATTTATTTACTATACATTTATCTATATTTTACACTTTCCCCATTCATAACGATAAAGAGAACAAACAAAAATTAATTGGGAGTAAACAGTTTACGAGACCCATACCATGGCAGAGTGAAACACTAAGACATAGCTCAGTTCTGGGTAGAGATATGGCAAACAATTTATGCTGTGACCTCACATGCATTTATTTGGGACAAAAAAAAACATTTGATGCAATAAGCTGGGGACAGAAACTTTCTTCACACAATAGTTTGAAAATGAACACGAGTAAAGTTAAATGTTTTGAAATACGAGACAATGGAAATTCACTAATTTAATTTCATAAATTCACTAATTTAATTCATTAGTTTAATTTCATAAATTTTTAATTGACTTCAAGAAAAGTTCTCTATTCGATGCAGAAGTAAATTTTTTGATGTTTGTGTAGCTGTATTTGTTATTTTTTTGCTTGAAAGGATATAATATTTTGTGAATTGGCCCTGTTCTCCTGTTTCTATCATATTTTTAATAAGCAAGGTATTGTAATGAATTTAAGAAACAAGTAACATTTTCATTTAGAAAATCATGTTCGCAAGAACGGAAAGTAGGAGATGTTCATAAGAGGAAAAATGGTAAATATTCATTAAGTATTGGCAAAGGGAACTGGCTTTATCCGGGATCAGTAAGAATATTCATCATATATATACATGTAAATAAATGTACTATTAAATGATACGCTCATATGGTAATGTTGTATTTATTATTACATACCACTTGCTTCCTAACCTCTAGTTATTAATAACTCTTTTGATGTGCCAGACGAAGTTTGATAAACATAATCAGTACATAGTAAAAACATCACTGCTGCATTTGTCTTTCTGTCTATGCCTACTAATTTCAAAAGTTGGTGAACGGATTTATTTCTTGTTTTCATATATGTATAGATTGGTTCCCGCGGATCATTTAGATTTATTATTTATGTTGCATAAATTAGCTGACTTTTGATGATTTTTCAATAGCAATATAATCAACCATCCAAAATCAACATTCTTATAATCAACATTCCAAATTGCAATATAATCAACCATCGGGACGTTGTCTTGATAGTCACTAAAGACGCATGAACAATATGTGTTTGTTCATGACAGCATTTATGTATTGACAATAATAAAAAAATTTGCAGTTCACCAAACCAATAAAAATCACTATTGCACTTATGGTGCATTTCGCACAATGAAATAAAAATCTGCATCCATTTATATATTTGTGTCACTTTCGGCATCTAAAGGACATTAATATTGCTCTTCAGGCCACTTCATTTGAACCAACAGTGTTTTTATTTTTATTGTGACAATGTCTCTGATTATGTGCATTGTCTAATACTATGAAATAAAGAACAAAGTCCCCCATTGCATTTGAATATCCATCTGTGTGATAATTTCAGTTTGCTTCTGAAGAAGGTTTAGTTACATGACTTAAAAGTGTCTAAATTATACTTTATGCACAAACTTGCCATGTCTCCTACCTTATTGGAAGTAAAATATGACAAAAATACACAGTTTGGTCTGTTATCTTACCGTTATTGTAGAATATTAAAAACTCAATAGAATCGCTAGTTGTATTTTAGAAAGAAGGTAGAACCATTAGCTGTTAAATGACAGCAATAATATAGATACAAATGACTCCAGTACCTCAAAAATGAACTAGCGCCAATGTTGTCAAAATACCTAAAGACTTTTCTGACAACCCAACATTTTCTTAGTTCAGAAATAATATCATTTTAATATTAGAGACCATTTAAGATCTAATATTTTTTCTTCTAAAGAATATATTTATAGGCTTTGATATATTTTTTCTTAACAAGTCATAAGCATGTACACACCATACAATGACTGCCTAATTGGTTTTGTGGGCATCCTCCATATTCAATGAGCTGAATTATTTAACTGATAAATTAGGCGATGTCTAGTGAAATGTTTTGACATAACTTGGGTTAAATATTGCCAACACTCATTTTTTTAATGCATTTTATACATACTAATAACTGAATTGATGAACTAAATGTGATCTGAAAAGTTTTGGATAGTTTGTAAAGTGCCAGATAAAACTTTCATATGTGAAGAGAAAAATGTTAAAAATTCTTTTAATAGTTACCAGGGAAAGATGAAAATTCTTTTTTTAGTTACCATAACCTCTGTAAAGTATTTTTTATTACTTTACAGAGGTTATGGCGTTTAGTGCCGTACACCCAGTAAGTGTTGGTTTATATATAATAATAAAAGAAATATTTAAAAAGTCAAAGTGAATTTAAAACATTAATTACGTAATGTAATCCATGTAACTCGATAATAATAATTATTTCTTCATGCACTCTACTGTTGCATTTTTGTACGTGGCAATAAAATAAATTGCATATATGGCAATAGGTTTCTAGCAACTTTTGCAAATAATATCGAGCAAAAACAGGAAGAAATACTATCGAGCAAAAACAGGAAGATGGGAAGGACTTCAAGGTCTCTCCAATTTCTAAGTTAAGTTTGAAGAGGTTCTTTTTAAGGTGACCCAAACAAAATAAACACCTAAATTTTTTTCCGATAGAGACTGAATTATCAATTTGGCACAATGCCATTTATGTTCACAGGTTTCCATAGTGCTGAAAAAAAAATCAAAGATAAAAAAATGAAAGAACTGAACATTTTAAAAAAGTTCACGTAAGTAATTCTTTCTTAACCAAATTAAAGAAATTCTTGAATGCCTGTATAAATTTTTATTTCCGGAATGAGTATTTAGACTGAGACGAAAATTGCTTCATTAGTAATGCACAACATAGAGAAGCACTTATGTAATAGGTGAGTTGACGGTAGACAATTGCCAAACTACTCAAAATTTTAGCATAATGTCGTTACTTGGAACTAAAAATATATATTGTATCTTCCTCTAATAAATGCCAAAAATTGTATTCATTCAATATAACTTTCTCCCACGTAAATTAATCTCCATAAGTGAATCAAATGACATGAATGAAAGTCGCTGAATAGATATATAAAGTTGCATAGCAAGAGTCTTGCGAGATGACTGCAGTGCCATGGAAACTTATGTTTTGATAGTTTGCATTGTCAATATCGTTTTTGTAATTTATTTTATTGCTTCAGAATTACGTTTTAATTTGTTTCAATCAATTATATTTCGATATAATAATTGCAAATATAAATAGTTGTTATCATACGAACTCTACAAAATTTATTTAATTAAGCATTGAGGATGTCATTCAAAACAAATTTGCAAATATATAACATTACTGTTGAATATAGTGTGTTTAATAACATATGTTTGTAGTTTATTTAGCTTGTATATAAAATATGGTTGTGGTACATATAGTATATTTTTGGTTATTTCTCATATTAACAGTGTTCACATTTGTCACAACAATCTAGACGATTTATCACAAACCGAGTAATGGTTCCAGAGTCATGTGAGTTGTTTGATGTTTTGAAAGGCATTATTCAGTGAAGTTGGCATGTTCAATAACATATGAAGTTGGCTTACTCCACAATATTGATAGTTAGGGGTTTTAATGGCCGCGTAGAAAATAATTTATGTCAAGCAATGTTGATAAAATAGGTATTGAGCATTAATGATACTGCTCAATTACAACTGTCAATAGTTCTGATATCTACACTGGGAATTTTTTTTTAATTTAAATATATTGACATAGCAAAATAAAGGAAGTTTCATTGGAGTATAGCCACCTTTAATTTAATGCTGTGTTCCATAGTAGCAAGGGCATTCTACTCTTCATCAGGTTTTTTAGTTGCTAAGACCTATGAATATAAAAGTTATACAACCGAATTTGCCAGTCACCCAATCTAAGCAAAAAAACTGAAACAGCTATCACAGTTGTTTGTGTCACCATAAAAAACTCATTGAACTCAGATTGATTGATGAGAGGTGATTTGGATAGGCCTTGACGTGCTTTACTCCCTTGACATATTTCTTGACATTGCATATATGCACATAAATACAAACGTATATATTCATATACATGTTTCCAATAATTAAGTTTATAAGGAATGTGCTCTTTATGGCAAATGGTGGATGTGGAAATGTGGTTGTGGATGGTGGAAGTTCATTATTCAATGTCGCAGACTGATTCTACGACAAACTCGATTAACTTTGTAGACACACACATGATATAAATACAACGGATCAATAATTTATTAACTGATTGATTAAGTTGACCTTAACCAACAAAGAGGACCAATAAAACAAGTACAACACACTGTTTAGTTTGGATTAAAGGGGTAGTGTACTTAGTTACATCGCTAGGGGTCTGGGGAGTTGAAGCACTTCAATGTCAGTGCCTGTTATCAGGTGTTAAATATAATTACATAAAAATTCCATGATCTATTTTCACACATATGTTACAATGTAATTTAAAACAAGTGTTGCAATTTTGATAAACATTAATCTAATTGGTGATGATTTTCTTTATTGCAAAACACGTTTAATTTTTGAAGCAAAAGGTTATATTGTGAACATTTGAGTAAAACATTTAAACCCTTTCATGTAACTCCACCCTTTGTAAAGTAATGTTTTCCTACATTGGATATAATATACAACTGCTCTACTAGAATGGGTTGTCAATGGCCGTTCAATACCTTTTTCTTCAGATGTAATCAGATTTTTAATCTCAACCCAAATCATTAGTTAGCATCTAATATAAGATACTTAAGTTATAATGTTATTTATATGATTTCCTTCTGAGTACATTTTCTCAAACATTTTCAATAATTTTTCCCACTTCAATTAAAAACAGGTACAAATTTTTAAAATTCTTCTTCTATCCCTTCTCAGATAGAGGAGGTGAAAACTACTTAAATAAACTAAAGAACAATCAAATAAAATAAAATAACTCAAAACCTGTATTGTGTATTCAATTCATCCTCATCCTTAAAAAATGCAACAATAAGCCTAAACTTTATTCTCAGCTAAAATGATCACAAAACAACGGGAGACGACAGCAAAATCTACATATCTATAATCCAAATTCCACCTATCAGCTCATCACTTTGAACTTATAAAGATAAGAAAACCATCCTAATCCCTCAACAAGGAACAGCATTTTAGGCTGAATTGTTCATCACACAAATTATATAATTATATATACACTGAAGGTCCACTCTTATGCCCTGCACTCAGAGTCTTCTTAAATTTTAATAGTTAAATATTCTGTGGGTCTGTCTGCTTATAGCCTGCAGCGTTTTTAATAAAGTTGAATGTATAAAAAAAGTAAAAATAAATGAAATGATTCTCTACTGACGCTCTTCACTATTATGAAATAGCACATAAACAAAGACAATAAACATGATAATTATAAACCCCATTCAAATTCTTCAGCACTTGCATTGGAAAAATATGAAATGAACATAAATGTCTCCAAAAGAAAAATAATTTTTGCAATTTCCATCTGGAAGTAAATTTTTTCCGAAAGAAGACACACGGCAATCGACAGTACCACATAGTGAAATGGCCATAATGTGATATTAATGGAAAGTGCTACATCCAATGTCTGAAATGATATCTCTGAATGAATAAGTGTATGAAATGAGTAAAATAATCTGAATTTTGAACGGGCAAGTTTCATTTTCCACAAAATTTAAAAATATTATATTCGGATGGCATTTTTCACATCAACTTTTAACATAAGTGTTTATGGATTCTCTCGGTATCTTCGTGATGCAATTTTTAATTAGGACATTTCAAAAGAATATGTTATGTAATTCAGAGTCTCTCCTTTCAACATATTTTCTAGAAGATCCTGTTCATATGAAACTTTAACTAATGGAATCCCATATTACCAATCCAACACTATGAACAGGAATGTAGCAGTTAGTGAAAATACTGGATAAGAAGAAGACAAGAAAAATATGAAAGACATTTAAAACTGTTTACCTGCTTTTAACTATCGTAGATGTATTTAAATACTGCTTGAAAGTTTTGTAGTATTCCCTTTTCTATAAACCACTTTATATCAATACTAATCAATTATATGTTATAATGACACTAGTAAACAAGTAGTTATAATGATACTGGTAAACAATTAGTCGTATTGAAAATGCAGAGAAAAAATAAAATTAAACTTAGAAAGGAGGAAATGAAAAGAAGCATGTTAAAGATTGTCACAATGATATGAACAAAAAAATAAGTGAAGTTTTAAGTAATAGTCAGACATATCGCCAGTAAGTGTAATAATAATAATTCTAATAACAAAATATAGTAAACTGGTTCAAATAAAAACAAAATGAATAATCATCTTTTTCAATCTAAATCCAATCACAGCTGGGTGTAGTTTATATCTTCACGATAGGACCTCCTTCTTGAACTCTGATTCATAAAAAAGTCTAAACATGTTACATATCTAAACATATTTAAATTCTAAAAAACCCTGTAAAGTTTTCTTCGTATGCTTCATATGTGACAAGTGTTTTTGTGTCAGCATATTTTTTATTTTCCAAAAAAAAAGCCAGAGAATAAGCAGGTTGTGCTGACTGAGTTACAGTAGAATTACTACATTGTCATTAGTAATACGATATATACCTGATTAAATAAGACGTTATGAATAGATAGGATGTAAACAGAAATCAATACAATGCCCACATAAAAAAGATCAATATTAAGTTTTGTTACTAATGTCAACTCGTTTTGTTACTAATGTCGGCTCACGAAATTCCAGACAATGATAAACTAATGACTCTTAATATAAAAGGCATTCAATCAATAAAGTGTCACTTGCTTCTTACCCACTGAATAAAATAGTTGTGCCGGAATTCAGTTGGAATGCAAACATTTTAAAAGATTTAATATGGATGACGAATTGTTTGAAAACACACTTTGGCCAATTTTTAGTATACCAACATGTGTTTGGTATTTGCAAAAAAACTGCAAACCAAATTCCCAGCAGACTTACATTATGGTGTAAAAAATTATAGAGTTTATTAATAATTAAAGTGATTAGCACTGTAGTCATGTGATAATTTTGATGATTGTTGACTATTTATGACAAAAAATGTCATATGCAGAGTTGTCAACAATCCAATTATTAATATACAATATAATTTTCTATACCATAATATAAATCTGGTGGGAATTCGGTTAGCAGTTTTTTTGCAAACACCTAACACATGCTGGTATATTAAAATTGGCCAGTGTCTTTTCTATCAATTCGTCGCCCATATTATCTCTTGTAAAATATTTGCATTCCAACTATATTCCAGCGTGATTATTTTATTTAGTGTTTAACAAACAGGTGACATCTTATATTTTAATTGCCTTTTAATTCAAATCGCTAGTAATTTTAACAGAGTAAATTCAGAAGCATTGCGCCTGAAACATATGATCCTTCCACAACACTAGGATTTGTCTATTGCTATATTTAAATGTGACGTATATAGAGTTTGAAATTTGATGTTGAATTGTGAAACTATTTATTGTAATATGTATATTTTTGGATCTACACATAAATCTGATGGTAACAAGTTGACTGAAAAATAAAAAATTTAGTGCATTGCTTTTGGTATATCGATGCCTGCTTCATATAGAAAAGTTTTACATGTGCAAAATAAATAACATAGGCTACATAAATTACATAGAGAACAAAAAGTTTGGGTTTGGTGATTTGGCAAAGGCCTGCAGGGGCTTCTGGATAGGAAAGCCAGAGCCAGTAAGGTATAAAGAGCCTTCAGAGCAGGGACTTTAAATGTCCTATTATTTGGGTTAAAAAAACTATAAGCGGTAGCACATTTATTACTTAATGAAAGGAAAGTTTTCACTGTCACAAAGTTTCACTAATGGCATTATTCAAAGACAGTGCAGTAATTGTTATTCATGAACTGGCTGATACCATTTTTTTCATTGCATTGCGCATGTACAGACATTAAACAAAAGCATTATTACGTTTCTTAGAATGGGTCCTAAACACGCTTCTTTTTTGTAAATTAGCCATTGTTGGAAGTACTCCCAATATGGCAGATGAGCGACCTTATTATTATCTCCATTAAATGAAAATAAACACTTGATATTGAGTCGTTATTATAGATATGATTCTCTGAAAAAACCCTTGAAGAAGATATCAAAAGTATATTTTTATAACTGATATGGTTGTAACAATTTCTACTCCCTATGTCTCTCTCTCAGTATGTATATATATAAATAGAAATTGGTTGTAACAACATATATATGTGTATACAGAAGGAAGCAAAATATTTGGGTTATCCAAAATAAAGATATAATCCAAATGTGAACATATCTATCCAGATCCTGTCATGATCATAATGCAATTTCCATGGGTTTGGAGTCCTCAGCTACTCTTTAGTTCCCTTCATACTACCATATAAAAGCTATATATATTTCCTTTCTTCATAAAATGTTGAAATATATATTATTTACATATACCATGAATAGCAAGCTGTATGGAATAAATACAAAAGTATACTAATTAAAAATACAGCTAATAAAATAATTATGAAATAATGCACTGAAGTAATATTATAATCTCCATCTTTATGCAACACTATCACAGTACGACTCTGTGTGCTTATAGAACATTAGTGACAAAGTCGGCCTGAATGCGATGGTGGCAAAATTTTGCACAAATTGACATGAAAAAACAAATATTTCGAGTTTTACTGGGTCAATAACCAATTTCGTGACTGTCGCATATTTTTAACGAAATTATTTTTTTAAATATTTACAGTTCAATAATATTACTGGCATATTTTGTATTTAATTTAGTATTGCAAATTCTATTGAGGCGGGCTACGCATGTACATAGAACTAGAAAAATAATTTGCACAAAAATTTATGTAAAGTAAAATATATAAACACAATTGTATAGCTCAATAATAAGTACCATGCACAGAAAACATAACCATTTCCAAGATTACACCAACTCCAAGTTATCACTCGGTACAATTAACAATCACCCAATTACTTACATTTTTTTTTGTAATTTATTTGAACAGTTTATTGATTTCAAATTATTAAGTAGTTGATTAAAATATTTAATTGCAATATGATATGCGTTTTTAGTATTAATTTTAGGTAGCATTGAACAAGATGCAGTCTGTCATCTTGTTCTATCTTACCTTTCAAAAAGTAAACTGTGATTCTCATTGCACAAGGGGGCATTTTAAATTCGCAGAATGGAAAGGTAGGCCATTAGTAAAGGTGATTAACAGAATGATAACCAGTTAAATAACTCATTATTAGTATAAATACCAAGTTTTATCATAATCAGATTATTAGTCTTTGAACTATCGTCGAAAAAACAACTCAATCTGGAAGAAAGTCTCAACTATGGAAAAAATCGAGTACCTCGCCGTTATAAAGTTCCTTACCAAGCAAAGAAAGTCGGTTCAAACCATACTGAAAGAGATGGCATCCGTTTACGCAGAAGATACTAAGGTTTGCCCGGGTAAAACTATGGTTTACAAGTGGCATAGTCTCTTTAAACAGGGTCGAGACTCACTTGAAGACGACCCACACCCCAGTCGGCCGATCGAAATGACTACTCTGAAAATTATTGAAAAAGTTGAAAAATTAATATTGGAAGATGCCAGACTAAAGAAGAAACAGCTTGCAGAGATGGTTAGAGTATCGGATACAACAATTTTTAAAATTCTCCATGATCATCTTGGCATGACAAATGTCAGTGCAAAATGGGTGCCAAGAATGCTCACACCACCTCAAAAACAACGCCGTGTGGAGTGTTCTAGTGTGTTTTTGGACCACTGTAGTGAAAACAAGAATGGACTATTGAGTTGAATTGCTACTGGAGATGAAACTTGGGTTCATCATTATGAACCTGAGCCCAAACAAGACTCAATGCAGTGGCATAAAAAAGGCACACCACCGCCCAAGAAGTTTCAGGTGTCATAGTTGGCTGGAAAAATCATGGCGATAGTCTTTTGGGATTCAGAAGGAATCCTACTGAGGGATTATAAAAATAAAGGTCCTAGAGAGGTTCAAAGAACAATTCTAGAGAGGTTGAAAGAAACAATCAAAGAAAAAAGAAGGGGAAAATTAACCAAAGGTGTCCTGCTTTTGCAAGACAACGTGTCCGTTAACACGAGCCGCATTGCGCTGGTTACCCTGCACAAGGTGGGCTTCGATATTTTGGAACACCCACTCTACAGTCCCGACCTGGCACCCAGTGATTATTATTTGTTCTCAAACCTTAAAAAAGAACTTCGTGGAAAGAAGTTTCCAAGCGATGAAAAAGTGAAGGACGCAGTTTCAGCTTATTTTTCGGGCAAATACGAAACATTTTTTATATGAAGGTATACATAAGCTAATTGAAAGATCTGAAAAATGTATTAGGGTAGCAGGCGAATATATTGAAAAAGAACAATAATTTTGTATTTTTAAAAACACCCCCTCGTATTTATAAGAAGTTCACAACAAAAACAGGCTTAATTTTTAATGGAGTAGTACATTCTGTACTCATTTTAATTGATTGTAATAATTTATGTCAAACTATTGATAAAAAATTAACTGTATTATTGTAATCAACACCCGAACCAATAATTTTCTTCATTTCACAACAAAGAGGCAAAATATTAGGTTATTTTGGTTAATTCTGTCATATGCTGGTTCCATTTTGTAAAACAGTCAAAATTTAATCCAAGATATTTATAATGTTCAACCCATTTTAATTCACTATTGGTGATAAATAGCCTAAAATTCAATGGAATAGCATCTTCGTAACTGTCAAAAGAATGAAAAGCGGTTTTGCCTAGATTTAAGGAAAACTGATTATACTTAAGCCAGATATCTAGTCTTTTCATTAAGCAAAAACCTGATTCAATGCAACTATTACCAGTACGGAGCACTGCTGTATCATCAGCATATAAAATCAAAATATTATCTGGTAACAAGCCAAAAATGTCCCTTATATATACCTATATAATAAAAAGTAGTGGTATTGAGAAAGTTCCTTGAGGGACAACCATTTGAACACACTTAGGTTCACTAACACAATTATTTATTTAACATGTTGGGTTTTATTAGACATTTAAATTCCTATAAGTTCATGTGGAATACCTGTAATCTCATACTTTCATAGTTTATATTTTATGACTAACAGTATCAAAAGCTTTCACAATATCTAAAAATACTAACGCTGTTGGTACATGTTTATGTAAAATTTTATACAAAAATTAGAGAAAAAAGCTAATGCATGATTTGAATCTTTGTTTATCGTGAAACCGAATTGATTTTTAGAGATATTGTTAATTAATAAGAAATTGCATAGTTCTATTATTCACATATAGTTTTTTTCAAATTAAAGATACTGGTTTATAATTAATTGCAAGGAGTTTGTTGCATGCTTTGAAAACAGCAATTATGTCACTATTATTCAATAAAGTTGGCCATAGGCTTGTACCCATATTAAAATTATGTTTTAGTGTTATACTAATATCATACATTTTAATACTTTACTGATAATACCATCAACTCAACCAGCCTTATCTGTCTTGTCAGGTATTATTTTCTCATTTTGGAAAATTATACATGAGAATTTATAATTATTATTTCAAATTATATAATTTTACTGACGAGACATTTAGTTATTCATTATTTTATGGCAGCCGACAGCTTTGCTAATAAAATTAGCAAGAATGCTTTTATCACTTGTCAATTTATTATTCTCAATTTTTCAGTGGAACCATCGTTGTGTAGAGAAAATGTGAGTTCACTAATTGTTGATGAGATTGCGTACAAGTATGTTACGATAGAAATGCAGCATGTGTTTGTAAGCTTAACTATGTAAAGTATATTGTAAATAACACTTGTATTAGGGAGGATCAATGTGGTAAATTTATATTGAAATATGTTGAGTTAAACTGAAAATATTTTATTTTCTAAAAATTTTTCCAAAATTTTCAGATAATACAACAAAAATATTACATTACATCACATGACATAGTGCTTCAGCGAAAATTTTGAAAACAAATACTTCAGTTTTATTAAAAAAATGAAAGCATCATTTTTTTTACTTTTTTCATTATTTTTTGTTTTATTTCGAGTAAAAATGTTTAAAATAAAGTAAAGAAAATTAAACATGCAAGTTAAATGGGATTTCTTACTTTTGACCGCTACTAGTTCTATAAATAACAATGACAAGAATGCTTTTTACCACCCACTAATATATTACTATACATTTTTTTCAATCTCATTGTATGCACTTGGAAACGGAGAACATTCTGATGTGTGAACAGTATTGCCAAGCAGGATGTGTTTGTAAAGCTAACTATTTAAGGGATACTAAAACTAATAAAAGTATTATGGAGTATCAATGCAATAAGTCTATTATTATTATTATGAATCGATTCAAGCAAAATTATTGAAATTTGGGTATATAATAAAATATTAAAATAAAATTTATCAAATCAAAGCCTCCATTATTGACATCTTTCATTACGCTATAGATGTAAACCTTGAGTTGAGAAAACATATCATTGTGAAGTTTGCAGAATTTGTAAATGTTCATAGGTTTTTCGTGCCATCAATTTATATTATAATAAAAATTTATATATAACTAGACTGAGTAAAATGAAGACACAGAACAAAATCTCTTTTATTATGCTTTTAATCAAAAGATTAAATTTGGGTAATTAAACAACACAAAGTTTAAGAAGGTCTTGTGTAATCATTGTCACTTCACTTTACCAAAATCAATTTAGGGAGGCATCATAAGGAATACCTATGTTGATGCGTGAGGTTGGAACAATTGTTTGGAATTATTCATCTGACTTATATATAAATGCGGAGGTGGCCAGGGAAACAATTTCAATAAAACTGCGAGAGGAACATAGATTCTGGCGTGTTCACAATCCATAGAAAAATGATGACCATTCGTGATTTTTCCGAATTAAGGATATAATGTCTGATCCAGATGGACACAAAGCTATACTTTGTGAGGAAACAATTAGTGAGGAGAGTCTGTAGTGAGATCAAGGTTGATGCCTTGAGTTCAACTGGATGAGGAGTGTTAATCTTGCTATGTAAATCATATTATAAAGCTGCTGAACGTACATTCGAGAAATGAGAACCAGCTGAATGGTTGGGCAATAAAATATGCACTAACTTTGGTCAGGCAGGGCCTTTGACGCATCTGTTCAAAGTGGTATTTAACAATGAATTCTGTCAGATCTTTTAACAAAATTAGAGAAGAGGGTCGCTTTTGAGAACATATTGATTAGTTAAAGTATTGTTGATGAAGGGTTGCAAGGTATCAATACGCTTTACTTGTGGGGCCTTTGTGGGT
This sequence comes from Druceiella hillmani, assembly GCA_039881145.1. Classification (NCBI taxonomy): domain Eukaryota; kingdom Metazoa; phylum Arthropoda; class Insecta; order Lepidoptera; family Hepialidae; genus Druceiella; species Druceiella hillmani. Next base: position 1,405,322 of record JAYKKI010000009.1, on the reverse strand, counting down.
TTGAATTTTATCACACCCTTACAATTTCTGTTTCTTGAGGCTGATTTTGAATCAGTATAGTGGCATCGGTTTTGTATATGGAGTCAAGAAAGAACATAATCAAGATAACTATGTGTCAGTGCATTATAGATTGATTTTAGAATGGTAGTGTGTGAGCTCCCCATCAGACTCGTAATTAGTTCCAGGGTTATTTTGAGTCTAGGTAGAGACCGATGAATTGGGTGTTGCGGACAAAAGGGATGGAGGAAGAGTTATAGGAATTGGAAACAGATGAACTATTTTCTATATATAATTAACACCATACAAATTTTGGTGGACAAAAAGCAACATGATTCTCAAGTGCCAACAGAAAATATCAAAAATATTTAATTTTCATTGTTGCTATATTTAGAGCAATCTTCACTACGTGATCACTCAGACGTTTCTAGATAGGTCCACACCATCAGAGTCGTTATTCTTTTCTACATTTATTATCACTGCAACTTTAAGGTTTCCTCTTACATTTTGCTTTCCAATTGTATCAAGTGGAGTGATACCTGCTCTACAATATTATTTTAAAATGTTTCGCTTGATCCTAGAGAACTTAGTACTTGTGTAGTGAAGGATCTCTACATGTCTAGAATAAAGTTAATATAACTAGTACAGATACTAGTTGCTGTCTGAGTGATTTCCAGATCGGATTCTAGGGGACATGATTAAATGTCACTTCCAAATGACGAAACCATTTCCAAATCTGTACAAAACCATATGTAAGTTTTTGTTGTCTGTTTTTGTTGTGCTTTTCCAGTATCACTTCAACCATTTGAATTGCATCTTATGTGCCTTTCTCATTTACAAAGCCACATTGGTTAGGAGTCAGAGTTACAATGTGTTTCAATCCATTGTTCAGCATCCGCTCCCAAATGTTGATATCAGTTTAATAGCCCCTGTAATTGCTACATTCTCATAATATCAATATCCCTTGTAAAATGATAGTAGGAGACTGTTTCGCTATAAGTTATGTATTATGTGGTCTCGAATCTTCCCATGTTGGTTCATAATAATGTGAGAGTTAAAATCATTTTCCTTTCATTAAAAATACATAAAATTTCTCTACAAAACTGGTCATTAGTGGGCAATGCTTAACTTTTTCTTCTGATTATTATTTCTTTTAATATTTAGAATAACTTTATAAAAATGAAAAGACCTTCCTAATCCCTTTATTCAGGATTGCATTTTATAGGGAATCATTTTAAGAAACAAGTGACCTTTTATTGCCTTTGCCAATGCCTTTTGAATTAACAGTCCTTAGTTTATCTTTGTATGGAATTTGAATGCCTTTTGAATTAACAGTCCTTAGTTTATCTTTGTATGGAATTTCTTGAGTACTTAACGCAAGTAACAGAACACAATATTGATCTTTTTTATATGGACATTTATTGAGTTCTGTTTACATCCTACTTAATAATGTTTGCTTAGTTAATGTACACACCATATTACAAATGATACCCAACAAAAATGAAATCTGGGTATCCACCATTACTGCATATTTGGAACTTTGGTTTGAAGCTTTGGTTAGAAGTTCGGTAACATTAACTTTGCTGATTAAATGTTTATTTAGTTAACACACAAGATGATAAATTAATGAAAGTTTATCATCTTGTGGAATCTTTTGAATACTTAATAAAAGTACAAAACATAAAATTGTTATTTCTATGGTTCCTTATTTCAAAAGATAAAACGGAACCCTTATAAGGTCAGTGACATATTTTTCTCAAAGGAAACTTGAAATTTGTCATAGAAATAAAGTATTTTAACCCACACATATCTTCACATCTAACACCTAAATATATATATATATATATATATATGTATATATGTATGTGTATATATATATATATATATATATATATATATATGTATATATCTATGTGTATATATATATATATATATATACATTACATAGAACAAAAAAACTGAATTTCACAAATAGTGTAGGGTATAGTTTGAAAAGACTAGTTACAAGGGTTTCGAAAAAAATTTTCATACTGTTAGTTAGTATATCTTCAGATACATCTGAACTCAAAAATAAGCAAAAAAGTTTGTTTCTTCTTAATTCTGAAACTACTAAACCCACAATTATGAAAAAGTTTGTTTATTAGAAGTTCACACAAGGATTTTAGGAAAACTATAATAATGTTTTTAGATGTCATAATTTTTTATATATTCACCAGATTACGTATTATACCCTTTACTTAGCTATATTAGGCGTTATTAAATAATTACTGCACTGTGAAGGTGGTACTAGTGGTGGTAATTTCACTTTAAACGAGACACAGAATGCTCGAGGCGGAAGCCAGACTCGCAGTTGGCTGGTTTTTATGTGGTAATTTTATTCAGTTCTGTTTACACCATTCCTATGAATAATTTTTGCTTAGGTAAGGTATATAGTAATACCAAACACCAATTACTATATTACAAATTTCTAACACCAACCACAAAGTGGTGGACATCATTACCATATAATTTCAAATTTGGTATGAGGCTTTTTAATTTGAAGTTTGATATGGTGGAAAAATTTTAAATCACGGAACGTTTAGTAAAATGTGTCTTATTTTTTAATTTTGTACAGTTTTTCACATAGTGTAATAGTTTTGATATAATTTTGCCTACACTTCAGAATAAAAATTGAATAATCTATCATCATTGATTTCAAAACTAAAAATTAGTTGTTAATTTCAAGATTGTTTAAATAACATGTATCACTATTTTATAGTGAAATATGTCTATTTTCTACATAAAAGAAAGTTTAAATTGTATTCAAATTGTAGATAATTTTTCCAAAGTAAGCAAAATTAAGCACTTTCTATAATTATATAAAGTTTCTCATGAAATATTAAATATAATGCTGTCTGTGGATAAAAGTAATATTTAAGGGGTTAGTTTATGTCATCTTAAAGGGACTAATCTTTAAGAGGTTAGTGTATGTCATCATAAAGAGTGATGCTTAATTATTAATAAGTAGTACAGTTACCTCCATGATTAACAATTGCCTGTTATTTCTGAGACATCCTCTCTACTAATTTCATCTATGGACAAGGACCTTCCTATGAGGACCATGGACAAGGACCTTCATGTCTGTTGAACCAACTGCTTAAAATGTGAAATCTCTACTCTTAGAGTTTACATTTAACGAGTGACCAAATAAGTTTAAAATATCATTTTCTTGTGTCCATGCTGTACAGATATGATTCAGATGTTTTGAGTTATTATAATAATCCTGCAGTAACCAAATTAAATTTTTTCTTATAAGTCACTTTAAGGGAGATGGTCATTATAAACATATGTTTTGATTGTACTGACCATGTTATTTTTTTTTATAATGTAATGTAATGAGCTAAATTCCAGCTTTGTGAAACTTCTAGACCTTTATCAGATTTTCAATAGTTCACTACCTAAGTCTCGTTATGTGGATAGTTCTCTAACAAAAAGGGTCCAGAAAGAAGTAAAGTATTAGTCGTCCAAAAAAACAAGTTTATTCCAATAATTTTCACTCAAATAATGTGTTTTCCAGGCAGTAGCAATTTCTTCACTCATGCTTTGAAATTGGGTTAGAATGGGTGTTGCCAATTGCCCACATTTGAATATAAAGGTATTAAAAAGACTAGCTTTACACTCTTCTTGTATAAAAAATTTGATAAGAATAAAGTATCAATTGTTAGTTGTAATCCATCTATGATCTCAGGCTCTCTATTTCTTGTTGGTTCTGTTAGATAATGTGTGTCACTGGAGTTGTCTAGAAAAGGAACTCTGCTAATAGTTTGGCAGCATTCTACAGGGCCAGAATAATTGTCATAAATATTTGTAACCGCTGATATTTTTTGTATATGGACAGAGCTTATAAGAAGAGGTTAGATTAAAGTGCTAGAGATTATTTTAATTTTTTCTCTCAAAATCCCTCTTATTCTTATTTGTATCCATTTTAGCAGAACTCTCCTAAATTACAGAATTTGGTGGCCCCATAAAGATTTAGTCTTTTCCATTAAAGATTCTGATACTATTTCTTGTTTTCTTTGTGGAGAATGATCTACTTTGAGTGTGATAGGAGTCTAAAAGTCTTCATGAAACAGATACACCTGCCTTGACGTTTAATTGGTTATTTTGTATTTATTTCATCAAATTGGGTGACAAGTTTTCTTTTAAGTATTCTAAAAGGACGATATTAACATCATAATGATCATTCTTCATAATTTGTTAGTCTCTTTAAAACCCCATTAGAACTTAAAAAATATATATCAGTATTGGCAAACAATATCCATCCTATTATATAAGATTTATTACACAAGAATCCAAATGAGACGCAAGGTTGTCTATGATTTCCATAGATCCTGCTTCCTTTCTTGTCCTTAGCAATATGACAATTGGGCATCAGTCTATACATAACAAAGCATCAAACTCATCGCATTGTGACTTATTATATTTTGTATTATTTCATCCATTCAGATATATTTGACCTTGAAGGTTAGCAGCTTTACATTACGTAAAACTGTTGAAATTCTTCAGCAAATATTATCGAAATGGAATATTTAGGAGATTTTGTACATTTATTGCCACGAGAGAAGGGGCATTCGGCACTTCCTGGGTTTTTAGTGAAATTTGTTTCATTAGAGTTCCGTATGTTCTGAACAAGAACTTCACCCAAAGATAGAGACAAATTTTCTGAATATTTTGTCATTTATAAATTGTATTTTCTGCATAAGCTTTTTCAATATTTTACGTGAGTCTAGTCTCAAAACAGTGTGTGTTGTGTTAGAAAGGATTTAATTTCTTTTTGCTTTAAGTTTTCCATTAACATGACAGGACTCTAATCTCACTTTGTAACTGAATTGCCTCATTAGGTCTAAATGATTATGTAAAATTTTAATATACATATGAATAATGAAATACATTTAGGTATTTCACTAATTAATTACTTACGATCAAAAATAAAAGAATGTGTTAAATATTAAATTTTAACCCTTCACACCATTCTCAGTTCGTACATTTTCTTTAGTTACGGAACACCATAGATAAAACACTGCCAAAATTTCTTATGTTTTAGTGATATATTCTGATACGAATCGATCAAATATGTTCTAATTAAATATAATCTGTGATGAATTCTAATACGAAGGAGCCTGATATAGTAGAACTATGTGATGCTCTAGGTCAATAATAGACGAAGTTGACCATCGTAAAGTTCTATATAGTTTTGAATATGTTAGGAGCAAATTGTCGTGAGCTACATAGTTGTCCAATACAAAATGTGGTTGTTTGGTGATGCCTCATATTTTATCCTAGAGAAAAAGGGTTCGGCAGATGCAACTGATCATTTTCTTTTTAAAGTTGTTATTAAACTTTGTGTGGATACACCAGTATGGAGCTAGAGTAAGGAGCCAAAGAAAACATGCTATCATTTGTGTCCATACAGCAAGGGCAGCAACATTCCAATATGAGCATACAATTTAAGAAAAATGACAACCATTCCACTAATTTAAAAATATTTGCCGAATGTGATGAGTAAAGTTTGAATGATAATCACTCAACAAAAGCCAATTAATATAACTATGCACATTAAAAATGAAACTACATTCCTGCAGAGTTCCTACAAAGTTATATTATTTATTTACCAGATAGACATTTATATACCAGATAGATAGACTGTTTATGCTGTTTGTGATTTTTTAAGTTATAGGTATTTCTAATATTATTTCTGTGTCATAATTTAATATGGTTAAAATAAAGAAACAATCGTAAATAAGATTTCCTGTTGATGTTTTCATTTATTTTTCTACATTAATAATTGGTCTTTGATATGATTCTCAAACAATCAAAAATCAATTTGTTTTTTCCTCAAAGTTTTGATATATTCCAAAAGTACAATTTGGTAAGTTATTGAGAAACTTCTTATGTTTATTCTGGTCTCTAATTTTTCATTATAATTAGCATATTTGAATTTCTTCAAGAAGGCGCGCGGCGTCGAATCGACCGCACTTAAAACGTTTTTGTTTACAATTCCTAATATTTTCATTTCACTCTTTCTTGCCTTAAGTACCCTCTTCTAAGTTCACTATAAACAAAACGAGCCATATACCCCCCGTCTCCACCTGTCACGTGTTGTACAAATAGCTTTTGTTTTAGTCGCAGCCTAGTTGTCGAAACCACTACGCGCGCCCGTTGTCGAAAAGTTTACGTGCGACCCTGTGTGCAGATTGTTTATTTACTATTTTGAACCTTGGTTTGGTGTTTTATTTGTATTATTTTTATCTAAAATGGCTTGTAGGCCTATTAGCCATTCTCAGATAATCGCGCAATTACAAGAAGAAGATATAGAGAGTGAATCAGAGCTAAGTGATGAAGGGTCGGAGGTTTCCGACTATCTTTCTGAAGTAGAAAGTAATGATGAAATTCAACCGATAGAAGAAACAGACTGCTCGAGTTCGGAAGAAGATGTACCCTTATCACAGATAAATATGTTTTTTACGGGACGTGATAAAGTGACAAAATGGCAAAAATCTAATAACATCAGGGTGAGACGTCTGAGACAAAATATTCTGACGGAAGATTCTGGTGTTCGCAGAATTGGCGTTGGTATCACAATATTTGGAAAAGCTTGGAATTTATTTATCAGTGAAGATATTATTGAAGAAATCAGCAGCCGCCCTCGTGATTTCAAAACTACTGATAATGTTGAAATCCGAGCATTATTCGGTTTATTATATATTGCGGGATCTATGCGCATGAGCCATGGTGATTTAGAAGATTTATATGCTACTGATGGCACAAGTGTATTAATATTTCCAACAACTATATCGCTAAAAAGAACAAAATTTCTTCTGAACTCGTTGCGGTTTGACGATGCTACTACACGAGTATCCCGTCGTGCTATGGACAAAGCTGCACCAATAAGAGGTATTTTGGAAAAGTTTACTGAGAACTCCTTATTACCTTATTCTGTTGGATAGGATGTTGTGATTGATGAAATGATGGTAGGTTATAGAGGAAAATGTCCTTTCAGACAATATATAAAATCAAAACCTGATAAATATGGCGTCAAACTTTATCAGCTGGTAGATGCAACTACTTTTTATGTTTTAAATTTAAAACTCTATGCAGGTAAGCAGCCGGATGGCCCGTATAAGCTGAGTAACGCTGCAATAGACGTCGTGAAGGGATTTATTACACCGATTTCAGTAAGTGAAGAAAAGTGACGTCCATTTCTTATAGTCGGTACACCTTGAGACTTGGTTAAAGATTTTATTATGGTTACTATCTTCACATTTTTATAAAATTATCAGTTTATCAGATAAAGATTATTAGAAGATTTGCACTATTTTGGGTCTAGAAATTAAATAATAATTCCATTTCTTTTCACCGATTGTTGGGGGATGATTGTAATTGACTAAGTGGTGATGACACAAAGTAAAGGTGAGCCAGGCTGCTGACACAATACACGTAAGCACTTACTGTTCAAGCATTACAAGCGAGACATATATGCATTATGTTCAAATGGTTTAATATGGATTAAAAGTATGTCAGACCAAAACTGCCAAAATAAAACATAATATATGGGTCTCCACTACAGACGTGTAAGCTTGGTAAAACTAACTTATTAGTTTTTTTTGAGGACAGATAATGCAGGCTATTTAACCTATTCTTTAGAATATCGTTCTAAACATGCAATGTAAAATAAAAAATATATTAAAACAAAAATAAAACATATTTTTGTATTCGTCATAACATCCTTTGAATACAATTAAATGAAACTATGTGATGTAGTATTATTTCTACTTTCTTTAAGTTCTTTACCACGACCTAGGTTTCGTTGTATTACAACATCTTCAGGTGGGCTATTAGCAAAGATTCATCTTGGAATTTTTGCTAATAGCCCACTTGAAGATGTTGTAATATAATGAATGGATTTGGTTTACCGAGAACTACTTTATGGGTTTTTCACCTATACCATAGATGAAAAAGCTGAGCAAAAAAATAATAAGATACTAAGGTTATTGACATACCAATGTGAACAATTAGGATGATCTGGCATGATGACATGAGAATGTGGGGAAAGAAAATAAATAGTAATTATAGGTACATTTATAATTAATGCTGGGGAATCAGCATGGAGCTTTTTGACTTTAGATTCAGATACTGTTCAGCGATATAGGTGTGACAATCGGTGCGAAACTTCATTGTGATGTAATTTAGTGTACTTTATTTCTCTGAAATATTAGTGTATTTTATGTTTTAAATTCACCGTGGTTTATTTTAGTGTATGTTGCTAAGATTCTATCTTACTTATTTGAACTTCTTTTAAATATATAATGTAACCTCCATAATCTAAGTTGCGTGTATATACATTGTAAATATTAAATAAATTTAAATAAAAAAAGTAAATTTTTTAGTCACAAATACCAAATAAATCCACATTGTGTTACTCACAGAGCATAAAACTATTAGAAGAAGTTCGAAATATTTTGAATTTTAAACCCACCAATTACACCACGCACTCCCCATCCGTGTTCATAATGTATTAAATTCATACTCGTTTCCGCACGCTTTGTCACATATTTTTATCCTGCTTCCGACAGAAATTCTAAAATGTTAGTTGTTCGCACATTTAACGACCGCTCACCACAATATCGACATAAAGCAACAGTAAAAATTAGCTGCTATATTTAAATATTTTTACATTTTTTAAATATTTATACCAGAACATATTTATAGATTATAATTATTCTTGGAACTTTTTCTAAATTATGCTTAATAATAAACATAAACATTATTTATAAACATTGTGTATTCATCATAGATATACAAACATTCATTTATTCATTACAGTTTACTAACATTATTTTTCACAACTGCCAAATGTCTAAATTAAAAAAAAGTATTATGATAATTTCAATATCTAACGTCTAAGAAACAAATTTATTACAATAATTTCAATTTATTATGACTGTAAATGATCCATTTCGAACAAGATTAAGAAAGTAATTTTGTATAAATCTCTTTTTTCAAAATACCAGGACATATCTATACATTATAATTATTCTTGGAACTTTTTTTAAATTTTGCTTAATAATAAACATAAAATTTTACATTATTTGTAAACAATGCGTATTCATCACAGACATGCATACAAACATTCATATATTATTTTTCAATAAACAACTTTTTTGTATATTCAAAAGTTTTCTTTTATTTAGTTGTAAGTACCTATAATTTATTTAAACAGAATATAATAACTATATAAAGGAAATAAAAAAAAGCAATATTTTACGATTCGGTGTTGTGTAAATAATGCAAAAACTTATATTTTGTGAGGATAATACAAAATAGACGTGACTGGTATCAGACACTACTATTTTATATTATACACACGCGCGCACGCCCACACGCGCTCATGCACGCGGTTATATGCGTTAGAAATCTTTTATATGTCGAATTAAATTGTCTCGAGGTGGGGTTATTATTTGAGCCACCATGTGTATCGTGCTCCTCTGATGTGATAAGTGACGTAAAATCACTTCAAGCTGAAAATAAAAAAAACGTTTTTTTCATATATCTATTACTATTGATATTTTATATAAGTGATTTGGAAAATACATACTTTAAAAGACAGCGATTGTACTGAAGTAAAGCAAAAACTTTAATACTACGTCTTTTAATAGTTGGCAAAGAGTGTAACACCTCACATAAATTCTCACCTAATCGTCGAAATTTTTGTAAAGGATAAATAGTTTTCACACGAATTCTTAAAATATCCTTAAACAAAATGTGTTTCATTTCCTTAATACGTGTCCAAATATTTATTGTTGGTATCGCTTCAGGATATAAAAACTTCTTCTGCGGTTTTTTTTTTAAATTATTTCATCATCTTTAAAATGTTCCGAAAAAATTGTGCTTAACTTTGCAGGAAATCAATTTTTGTAATTATTGAGCTCAGAAAAATTGCAAATGAAAGGATTGCTGATCAGTTTCCGAATACCTTTGTCCTCGCAGTCAGGATAAAATGATTGAATTCAGTTTTTAAGTTCTTCAAATGGAGTGTAATGTTCTTTGTATTTCTCCTTTAATATCAGCACTCTGTCCATCATTAATTTGATTCAACGTAATAAATTTGGAAGTTTTCTCTTTCGAATTTGTTGATTCTTTGCTCAATTATAGTGGTAAATGCACTAATTTTATCTTCATATGCGAATATATTGCTCGTGCCTTGCAAATTTGCTGACCCTTAGAGTTGAAGATTTAATTTATTTAGTTGTGCGAAAAAATTGACCAAATAAGCAAAATTTAATTGAAATTTTGATTCACAGAACTGATCCAGCAACTCATTATTCTTGTCGGTTAAGGATACTTGTAATTCCTCTATCAATTCGTACAATCTCAACAGCATGTTTCGTTTAGAAAGTCGACGAATTTCAGTATGGAAAAGCAGAGTTATGTGTTCAGAGTTCGTACCGGAGCACAATTATTTAAAGAGACGAGTTTTAAGTGCACTCTTTTTAATGAAGTTAACTACTTTTTTAGCTGTATTCATCACAATAGCAAAGTATTCCGGGAGCGTTTTGGCAGCCAATACTTGACAATGGATAATACAGTGCGTCGTAATTGCTGATGGATTTATTATTTTTATCAATGCTGCAAGACCCAACCGGGAACCAAGCACACCAAGAGTACCATCCGTACAAAATTTCGCAAGTTTTTACCACATAAGTCCATTTTTCTCCAAATATTGACTTATTAAATCCATGACATCTGCACCTTTCGATGTTGTTTCCAGTTCTTGAAAAAATAGCAATTCCTCTTTAAACTTATTGTTGGTCAAAAATTTAATAAATTCAAGAAATTAACAACATTGTAGAACGTCGGTAGATTCATCACATTGTAATGCAAAATAAGGACAATATTTTATATTGCCAATAATTGTTCTTCTATATCATTTGACATTTCTTGAATATGCGACTTTACTATGTCGTTTGAAAGTGGTATATCACGAATTATCTTTTGAGCTTCCTGCCCTAAAAGCTCTTCTGCAACTTTAAGCATATAAGGCTTTATTAGAGTTTCGCCGATTGTGTGTGCTTTTTTGAATTTTCAATGTGTGTGCTTTTTTTAAAATCCAAGCTTCATTTTTTGAGATTATGCGTAGAGGTTTAATCCTTATTTTTTAACATTTATTTCTTGAAATAAAATCCATTTTAATATAATCACTGTCATATTTTTGCTTCCGTGGCATTTTCTGAAATAAAATTAATTACGTTCCTCTCTTGAAATAAAAGAAATTTAACAGATTTAAATCGTACTTATGGAAAAACAGATTTAAATCGTACACGGAAAAAATATGGATAAACCATACTATAGCAGATTATGGTTTATCCATATTTTTTCGGTGTACCGCATTTACTATAGCAGATTTGACAATGTGACATAATAAAGTAAAATCTATGATTCAATGTAGTATCCATAGTACCTATTTAGAATTAAAGTGTGACATAAACAAAATAAAGAAGGTTTAGTTTACTTACGTACATTCAAATTTGGAGCAGTTATTTACCATAAAGCCCTTTGTATACCTATGAATTTGTTATTTATTTCCAAACTCTCAAGACAAAACAACGAATGTTAACCAATCAAAATAAAAAGCGAATGAAGCACACTGAGTGAGACAGTGCACTGCACGAGAGTGGGGCGTGTGTACGTCATTTGCCACATGTGCCACATAAACCTTACGCCTGTGCACCTCACACCCACCCCGCGGTGGCTCCGTCCGCTACTTGACTCACTCTCACTTGCTCGTTACTTGTTACTTTTTAATATTTTTCAGATGGCTCCGTGGACTACTTCTAATGATTCCAAAGACCACTAATGGTCCGCAGACCTGACACTGATTTAAACTTTTTATTACATATAAGTACAGTTATTTATTTATAAAAAAGCAAAGTGTATAACTCTTATTTAAACACTTTCGAAAACTACAATGAATTTTGGTTGTTTCGATTTTACAAATTTTCACATGACTTATAAATATTCATTTATTGACTTTAATCTACAAATATTGTGTTGTATGTTGCACAACCGGTTGATGTATTGTGGAATACTGCAACAGGTTGTGAATACTGTACAAAACAAAGCGAAAAAATGGTTAAAACAATAACAAAGAAGTAGCAAGCTAACATAAAAATAACAAGTAAACAGTAATTGATAAGAAATAGAAAAGAAGCAAAGACAAAATGTGTTCCTCTTTACGTATTTTTAATTTAATTCCAGTATCACAATTTCTACAGAGGTCGGGTATGCATAGAATCAGAAAATAATTTGTACAAGAATAGATGTAAAATAAACTCGTATACACATGTATACTATATATATATATATATATATATATATATATATATATATATATATATACAATAATAAAGGAGACGGGGAGGAATTGAAGGAAAACTAGAGAGAGGACTTACAAAAGGGGTGTAGAGAAGGAATTTTTTTTAAAATGACCTTTGAATGTGCCAATAGTGTCTTATTTATTCCACTGTATGGCAGCATGAACAGTGAAGGAATATTCAAAGAAGAATGTTTCATAGAATAAATAAAGTAAGGAGATTTTTGGAGTGAATTCCAAAGCCAAGTACACGTAATGCTGGGAGTGTAGACTTTATATAATCAGGGGCTGAGAATAAGCAAAATGCGCTGGCAGTGAGTATATAATCAGATGACTTTCGCCACATATTCATGACGCTTGGTCAAATTACCTGAGGTGAAAAACGTAGCAAATGTATAAATTTTCAAGTCGTTCTCATTTTTTTTCTTTAAATAATCCTCGGTAAAATCCAGACAGCCAAACAAAGCCAGCAAAAGCATTTGATATTTATTGGGATTTTAAGTTCGTCGGGATAAAATATTAATAAATATTGTGAAAGTCGAAAGAATTCTGTAGAAAATTTTACAATTAACACAATTTATTTGATCAATTATGAGGTTTTACAGTACTTAAAAAACTTCATGAGATAAAAAAAACTTCTTACAAAAAAATTAAAAATTCTGTTATACACGTATTTAAAAACATTTTATTGTACCAAATTTAAAAATGCAAAGCCTAAACCAAAGTTCAAAATATGTAGTTCAAAAAACCTGGTTTTGCTTATTGGTATTTGATATTAGTAATCTGATGTATACCTCACCTAAGCAAACATTATTAATGGGTAGTGTTTAAACAGAAATCAATAGTTTCCACGAAAAAAGGATCGATATTATGTTGTTATTTGTGTTAAGCACTCAAGAGATTCCATAAGGTGATAAACTAATGACTGTTAATTCAAAAGGCATTCAATCAATAAAGTGTCAGTTGTTTCTTAAACACTGAATAAAATAGTCGTGCTGGAATTCAGTGGGATCATAAACTTTTCACAAGAATTAACATGAGCGAAGAATCGATTGAAAGTACACTTTGGCCTATTTTAATGTATCAGCACATATTTGGCGTTTGCAGAGGGACTGCCAACCGTGTTCCCACCAGATTTATGTTTTGGTGTCAAAAGTTATACACTTTTCTAATAATTGGAATATTGATGGTGCAATACACTTGGCTAGTAATTGGAACATTAATGACATTGCGTGAGACGTTTGTAGTCAAGCATGGTTGGCACATTTTACTTGCGCTTAGGACACTCCAGATGATTTTTGTTCTGCGCATATTGTTGATTGATATAATATGTGACAGAAATTTTTTTAAAGCATTGATTTTGGGAATTCAAAAAGTAGACGACCTTTTCAAACCAGAGCATAGAAGAAATTTGTTGAGACGTGACAAATATCGTAACCTCATAGTTATTGGTCTTCTTATAGTATATCATATTTTTTTTACCGCTTATGGTGTATACATTATAATAAAATATACCCTAACCTTATTCTTTTCTGTTGTATTAAATATTATTACTGTCGTTATTTTTGATTTAGAAGTAATATTGTTTTGTCTCATATTATTCAGTATAACGAAACGTGTGGAAATGTTGAATACCTTATTAAAATTAAATAATATGCAGAATATGGTTGCTCCTGTCGATGCTATATTTGGCAGCCCACAGCACAATCCTAACTCCAACAACCATTTTTCATTTGTATTGCCGCTGAACGAAAACTCCATTTATCATTTATCTCGATTCTATATTAATATGTTAGACCTGTGCCATTATTTAAAAGAGGTATTTGAATTTCAGGTTTGTATTAGTAATTTTTAATTAAAGTATTGAAATAACATTTTATCTTTAGATAATGATTTCAAAAATGTCAACAAAGATATTATTATGAACTAACCTATACTTTTCAGCTACTCGTGACAATCACTGTGATGTTTTTTGGCTTACTCGTTAACACATATAGTTTGCTAGAGAATATAAAATATAATGTGAGTATCATTAAAAAATCTGTTAATTAATTAACTTGAAACATTTAGCTAAATCACATTCAATAGACTACAAATTAAAGGTAATAATATATATGCTTATAAAGAGATTTGCCACACAATTGATGAAGTATGTAAAAAAAAGTTGTAGGTTTCTTAATTACAATTTAAATATATTTAAATATTTACACGCAATTATATTTTTTTATGGATGAAAGTCCAGAAGAGAAGGTCAGGTCTGACAAGCATAACATTACCGTGGAGATTTAGGAGTATTTTCTTCTTATTTAATTACACCAAATTATTTTTGTACTTCCGTCTGGAGAATGGGCCAATGATGCATTTGATTGATATTCAATTACTCACTTGTTGTTTGTTCCTATCATTGTCGCACCTAAACTTTAATATGTTCCTGTCCTTAATCCTGGATATCTAATTTGTCATTGTCTTTACGTTTAATGTCGTTTCGTTTTTCTGTCCTAAACGATGTGCCTTATATACTGATATCATTGTAAAATTTTACTGTGAGCTCTAAAGTTCTTTAGACTGATGTCTTAAACTGATTTAAATGATTTAAGAAAAATAATTAATACGTACGACACAGCCAAGCTGTGGTTTTTTCTTCAATTTTCCTGTTATTTCCACTAATTGCTGCATCTCTGTTAATAGTGTTGTGGAATTATGTAGCCTATAACCATTTATAAAAATATTAGATTCCATGAATATAAGTTACATATAAATAAGTTTAACCATCCTTGAGTATATGGTGAAGCAACAATTTCTAAATAAATTGGGTCACAAAGATACAGACAGAGGCATAAAAAGTTAATTAATGAATTGTTATAATAAGAGAAATATATAATAAGAGTGATGAATTCAATTTTGTCTGAAATTAAACCTGTTTTTAAAAGATTCTCATTCTTTTTTTGTTACACATTCAATCTTAAGAACAATATTTCAGAAATGGGATGTGACACTTTCCATGGGTTTCGTGTTACCGCAAATCATTTATGTTGTGCGGTTGATGATCGTGTGTCTCATATGTGACAAAATGTACGGGCAGATAGAAACTGCACAATCTGTTCTGACATCAATGCAAGTCGATGAAGAATTACGTAAGTGAAAAATTTTTCTTTACATATTTATTGAAGGTGTTTATGTTCATTTCATATTTCTTCAATGTGATGAATTGTATTTTATGAATGTATAAATATTTTAATTTCATAATTGTATAAATATGTAAATATGATCTTCTCATATTTCTCACATGAAAGTGCTAAAGAATTAACGTTGTTTTTAATTTTCATTTTTAATGTCTTTGTTGACATGAGTCAGTGGAAAATTATTTTACCCTTTTGTTAATTTGTTCAGCAATTAAACTTTGTCAAGACTTAAAGAGCTAAGTTTACAGATTGTTGAGTGAATGCATCCAGAGCAAATCCTTACAGCTAACCATAATGCAAAAAGGAGAAATATTAGTATAATTGACGACTGTAAAGGGACAGACAACTGTAAAGGGATAGATAATATGATTTCAAAAGACTTTTGCAAGCAGAGAGTGAAAGTGCATTTTCTGTGTATATATTCGGTTGATTCCGTAATTTTGTGATGTGTGTCATAAACAATTCTCCATAAAATGCAATTCTATGTATTATTGGTAAGTATGTTCTGGGATTAGGAAGGTCTTCTCATGTTTATAAAGTAGTTCAAAGTGATGGGCTGATAGCTGAAATTTTGATTAGAGATATGTAGATTTCGCCTGTCGTCTGTCATCTTCATCTCACCATTTTAGTTAGAAACAATGATCAACAATGTGGTCATGTTTTTAAGACTGACCATGAACTGAAAAATACAACATTGGTTTTGAAGTCATCCTAATGCATTCAATAGTTTCTCGGTTAAGTTTTAATAACTTACACTTCCATAATCTGGGATAAGCAGGAGTAGAGTTTGAAAAATGCGTGTCTTTTTTTAATTGTAGCGAGAGAAATTTTTGAACTTATTTCAGAGAGTGTATTCTGAAAAAAATCATACGAGTAATATCATTTACCTTAGGATGTTATGTAAGGTGTGAATCAATCATTTAGGTCAAGATTTTTTGACATATTCAACAGAAGATTGTAGCAGTTGCTTGTTGCAGTGTCGCACCGGTCATATAATCAAGTGGCGTTTGTCAGCCGGGCCCTAACTGTGCGGAAACTTACTACTTGAGAAAACATACTTAGAGAAAAATGAATTGGAAAAATTTTAAAAATTGTTGACCCTGACGTCTTTTCTGAAACTCAAAAATAGCGGGTATTTTTGAGTTCAAAGAGTTCAAAAATATAAGAAAAATGTAATTATTGAGCTCTTTGAGTTCAAGAACTGTTCATTTTCGAGCTCAAGGAGATCGAAATATATTGGCGCTTTTAATGTTTTTGAAAACAATATTTACCGAGTGATCAACTGAATTGAGGCATTCGATATTGTTTTTTTGGTACAAAAATTAATGAAATATTCAGAAACATTTGCTCCATCAAGATATGTGAAAGTTATTTTAAAAAGGCTTTTTTTAAACTTTTTAAAGCAATATCTTTTAAATGAATTAACAATTTTGAGGGCATTTGACACGGTTTTTAAGTACTTTTTGTGAATAATATTTAACTAATAATATGTACTATATCATTGAAAATTAATAAAATGTATATTTTATTATTATCCGATAGTATCTCATGTACCCTTATCCCATGCTTGTGGAGAGCCATCCGGGCCCTTCCGGTCCAGACCGACCCTGAGCAGTTTTGTACATTTTCGATGGGAAGAAAATTATTTTTAAGTCTCACATTACTCTGCAAAGGCAAAATTACACGAAAATGTTTGAATATTTTGCTTGAATCTTGACAAAACTTCTTTCTATTCTAAAAATAAAATATATTTTGCAATAAAGAAATCATTAGTTGTATTATTTAATATTTGTAAATTTGTATAATGCCTTAAATCTTGATGTCTTAGATAGATCCTCATTAAATCTGTCCATATAGTTTAAATAACATGAAATGGGGTAAGTTATAATGAACAAAAACATGTTTTTAGACATTTATTAGAAGGAGACATATGTTATAAATACCAATTATAAAGCTATAATACCAAATTTTGAAAGAAACTATCTACAAGATCATTCCACTTAATTGCACAAAAACACAAATTACACTTTTCCTTCTTATTAAATTCTGCCCAGAAATTCCATCTACATAAAATAAAAATTAATCATTTAATTCTTAGATAACCACTGATTTAATTTAATATACAATTAATTTAATATATTGGTTTTCTATGCATTGATTTACTTCACAGATAACCAATGCTAGGAGTGAGTATTCTTCTTGGTTTTTCAATGACATTTTAAAAAATGTTCATGTAAATAATTTTTTCCTCACTTAATTCAAAAGCTTTAATTGTTGGCCTTTTCTCTATTGACGTTTGTTGAAGGATGTCTTTGAATTTCGTTGAAAACTCCACCTGCCATATTTGGGTTCATCACTGTGAATACGCAGCCAGGTCTGATCCCGGGTAGCAACTGTCCAAGTAGGCATTAGGGATTTTTAAAATCATGGTGTAGTCAGGAAATCACTCCAATTGAGACCCACTTCGACATTCTACATGTTTACAGTACAGTCTTGTCACTTTTGAAGTGTTTCCTCTCGCATAACCATAATAGTAGAGTATTTCTGTATAGTCTCTTTGTAAAATATACATTGAAAGTGTGATGATATTCAGTTTCAAGTAACAATATCAGTTGAAGCATCAAGCAATTCAGCAGTTGTGGGCCACCAATTAACTTCGTGCAAAATTTATTCAACTGGGTTGCACATTACTGATAAAGTAGTCTCATCTCTGTTTAATAGTCAATTCAGAAATTTTAAATTGGCGTAATTTCAATTTAAACCCGAGTCAATTTCTAGGCTAAAGCCCTAAAAGTGGTCCAAGGAAATTTCTAGAATAGATAGCTGATAAAATTAAAATTTTTTTTGAATAGTCTGAGGAAAGAATTATGTGTCAAAATTGTCAGTCGGTGATCTAATTTGAAAAAAATTCATGTGCTACAATTGTTTGTGCCACATTAAAAAGAACTCTTTTAAACTTTGTGTTGAGAAAAAATATTAACTCTGAAACTATCAAGTCTCTTAAATACAAACTTGGGATTGATTCAAATAGACTTTAAGGTCCTCTATCTTCCTATTTCGCTTGACACTGTTTCCTGTGACATACAAACAGATATTCAAAAGTTGTTTATAACCCATTCGCTATATATGTAATTTATTTTATTGTCATTAACAATAATGCAATAGCAAAGTGCACGAATAAGTAATTATTGTTATCAATTTACATTACATTACAAAAATTAATGTTTAAAATCATTTGACCTTTTGAAACTTTTTTTATTATATGCAGACCGACTTTTACTAGGTGCATAGTACTGAAAGTCAACCAGACAGGTTCATATTTCAATATGAACCTCTCTAAAGTAGTTAAAAATACCATTGCCACACTTTCTAATGTTGGCCAAGGCGTCATCTTTCCCGGTAACTGATAAAAGAATTTTTATTATATTTACTCTCATACATGAAAGTTATATCTGACAGTGCACTGATTATCCAGAGTCATCTGATTTATCAGTTAAATAATTCTGCTCACTGAAGATGGAGAGTGCCAAAAAGTCAACACGCCAATCATTGTATAATGTGTTTATCCTTACAACTTGTTAAGAAAAATGATATGGAAGCAGCTCTTAGAACTATAATGGTCTCTAACTTGGAAAAATATTCTAAGTTGTTGGAAAAATTATTGTGTATTTTGTCTTCAGACGGCACTGGTTCATTTTTGAGATGCCTTACGCTTTTGCATCTATGTTATAGTTGTCATTCGACAGTTGAATTTTATAGTTTCATTCTAAGAAATAATTCACAAATTCAGTTAAAGTTTGAAGGTTTTAAAAGGGTAAGATAATAAATCAACCTGTGTATTTTGGTTATATTTTACTTGAAATAAAAGATAGGACAATGATTAAGTTTGTGCAAATGTTTTAAATTGTATGAAGAATTGTACAAACAATTTTTCATTCTGTTGATTCTTATATAGATGATACTCCCAACACATCGAAGTTGATGACAATAAAGTCAAGGCATTAATTGAGTCAAGCCCACATTGCATGGTGCAAGAAAATGCAGATATGTTAAACATCAATCATTCATAAGTTCACAGCCACCTAAAGAAACTTGTGTACATAAGAAAATGCAACATACGGGCTCCTTATGAACTGAAAAAAGTTCATTTAACGGCACAGATAAACAATATTCTCATTAAACATGGGGGAGAAGATCTTTCTTTTGAAATGTCAAGTTATACTTGAAGAAACGCATGCAAATCTCGCCAAAAATTTAAGGAGTGATATTTACTTGGAGTAATTAGAATTCAGGATACTGCAGATTTTCTGCTGAACCCCGCTATGTTTACCTGATACTGAAGCAGCACTATTGTTGCTGTGAACTCTGCCAGACTTAATATTCAATACAAATTTTAACAACTGTCGTAGAATATTCTTTGATATATTGATGAACTAAAATCAGAAATAAATTTGAAAAAGGTTCTTAAATCTCCAGGACCTATCATTTGATGCTGTCAGCTTTTTAGATTGGTATTAAAAATGATCCCAATTTTACTATTCCATTACTTTGTCAATTTCCAGACATTTCGAATATTTTCTAGAATCATGTTTTTTGTGAGATTTGAAAAACAAACCATTATAATTTTACTTAGGTTCCTTTGTTAAATGGGAGAAAAGTTGTTAGAGAGTGAATGATATATTTGCCTCTGATAAATGAGCTAACCACTTTTGTTGACAACTCTTTACAACTGAAGAAGATATGAAGAAACACTTAATATCTGGTTTTTATGTGCGGTGGAAATTGAATTGACCAAAAACAATGGAAATTTCTTTACCATATTCATCCTGTCTTTTCATGGAAACAAAAATTCCATAGAAAGACATTCTCGTGTGATTGTTTCATTGTAATGGATGATGGCTTCATGATGCATATTGAATTTTATTGGATTGCATATTGAATTTGATGAAGCCTGCCACAGAACTGGAGTCTACATTTGATTTCATAAAGTTCTTCCATTTATCCCTTTTCTTCTATTTAATCTTAATTTTATTTATTATATTCATTTTGCTCCATTCTTTATTTCGTTCGCTACTAGATGCTGTTACAGCAATCACATATCCTAACCCTTCGGCCCATGATTTTTGTAGTTTTCATTTTTCAAAAAAATTTAACTGGTTTTCTTTACTGAAAAAGTAAATTATGTTTATGAAGTAGTTTATAATTCGATTTTAAATAATTTTATTGTGCAAAAGCAAGATATTTAGAAAAAAACTGGGTATTAATGTTATATGACACAGTGGATAGTTACGTTTATAAGATAGTTGCTGATAAACACAGAATAGTTTGACTCATAAACACAGAATATAATAACAATTTAAACATATCAAAATAACAATTTTAATCACGTTTGCACTTTAAATAGACATAAAGAACAAAAGTGTTCACACAAAATATACACAACTACAACCTACAAATTCACAAACTGCTGTTGAAACATACAATCAGGGGTTCCCTCATTATGTGTAGGGCATTATTAGTTATATTTAATTCAGATTTTTAGTTTTGCCAAATTTCTTATTAATCTAAATAGCAAGTTCTTATTGTCGGAGAGGCCTTAGGTAGATCAGCCCATAACCACCTCCTACCAACAATGTTCCACTGTATCTATGAATTATTTAATTATCTTCTTAAAATATAAACTTATTCAAATAAAATATTTATTTACATCTTGTGAACAAAGGTGGCATGATGTTGGAGTGCACACAGCATGTATAAAATAGTTTTTGTAAGAATAGCTGATTCCACATTGGTTCAATGCTTGCTCGGAGTGGATGTACCTGACCCGAGGTAAGGGCACAGGTACAGCGACTGAACCGTGTGGTGTCGGTTTTCACTCAAAATTGCCTCACTACATTTGCCATGTAGATTCTGGACAGTTATGTATGATGTTTTATTATCGTAAATTGATATTCCATATAATTTACTTATTTTCACATAATCTTTTAAAAGTTGATTGATTGCATCGCAAACTTCAGGGACAATGTTGAATATGACTATGTTTTTATGCAAAAAAAGATACTACAAACTGGTGTATGAGTCTCCTGTTGCTAAAACCCTTAAAGATATTGGTAATCTTTACTTCACAGATATGGCTTCATAGTAGTTTATAACATTCTTTCATATATTGCTGTCCAATAGTGTACATAGTATCTCAAACAGATCTACATTCTGCTGTCCAAAATTGATTTCAACTCTGGCGTCAACTAGTTTTCCCAATTCCCAATTTTTAGACCTTTTCATGTATTTGTCTAATCTAGTATAGTTCTTTTTTGTAAATATCTAAGTAAAATAAAAGCAACAGCTGACTGCAGTACGTGCGTTACCATTTCGAGTGAATGCTCAACTGACACATTTGTCCAAAGCAATATAGAAAATATGGTTCAGCTTCGCGTCATGTGACATCCACCATCATCTGACCAAGGCGAACACCCCAAGGCTGTTGCACGATGCGACTCGGCCAGTTTGAACTTGGATAATAATGAACAGATATACTGTTTAAATTTCAATAAGCCAAAGTTAAATCTTACAACAACATCTATTGATTGCATCACGTTTTTAAAAATAACCAAAATCAACAAATAAAAAAATAACCAAGTTACCTTCTGTTCACCTGCTAAATGTATATAAAATTTTTATCGGTCATCCTGATTTCCACTATAGAGTGAGATAGCGATATATTGTTTTATTCTATTTGGCAGCTTAAAATTTACTCTGTTGTGTAAGTGTATTCATTTTTGAGTTTTTTCTTTCAAATTAATACAACATATCACTAGTTGCAAACGCCTTTTGCATGTAGCAAAATGGTAATGATTTCTTTGTTGCTAAACAGTGAAAGAAGTTAGTATCATTTTTATTAGTAGTGTACTTGTATCATTAAAATTTCCAAGTTGTTGCTTATTAAGTGTGCTGCACTGTTAGCTTATTAATTATAGATTCAAAACACAAAATCACTCAACCAACTGCTGTTTTTGCTCTATGCAAACATATGGATACATGAAATAATATGAAAAGAAAATACCTTACCTAGAAATTCAAACTGCACAAAGCCCAGTTACGCACCTATGGTGAAATGACAGTTCCACTACCATCCCTATGTGACTTCAGATCACTTTCTAATTCAACAACCTTAAAAGAAATCTATTTAAACTTGGAAGAAAGACTTTCATCTGCTGATAACACTCTGACCAGAAAACCGCATTCAATAAACTAGGCTGAACTAAAGAAATTTGTACTTTTAAAGATGAAGGATCAATTTTTGGTTTTATGTAACGATAATGGAAATTTTTACAAAAATAAATACAAATTTCCTTCTTCAGAAGGACACTTTCCACCACAACTTGCTTTTCGAGAGTGTAGATTAACTTTAATAGATAGACATATATTGTCATAAACTTTTATAGAGCTGTTTGATATGAACAACTTTGCTAAACATATATCTAAGGATTTAAGTACCGTACACCGAGAAACCTCCCATGCGGTGGATTTTTTCACGACTTACACCTTCATAACATATTTATAAATCATACAACTCACACTAAACTACAAAAGGTCACCTAATTTATATAATATATTTATAAATCATACAACTAAAATTCCTTTCTCAAGTAAATTAAATGGACAGCCAAATACAATATTTTGTGTTATATTACCTAGTAACAGGTAATTCTTCTGTGCGTAAGCAAGACCATTCTCATAACTTCTCAACTGTTTGTTTAAATGAATTGATATATTGAACAGCTTATATTTTCTTTAGATTACCAAAAGTGTCACAAATATTTAAATAAATAAATATTCATATTTAATTGAACATTTTTATTGTTTAGATAAACTATAAATTTCATTATTATGGTTTAACCGTTAATAATGGATATATGTTATCTTGAACTATTTTATAGAACTTCTTAAGGCAAAAAATATTACCCTATGTTGTTCTAATGTAACTCTAATGGTTCGCCAGTACAAACCAAGAAGACACCCTGATGGATGATTTTATTACGATTTTATGGAGAAAAATCTCAAGGGTCGGCTAATTTATCAACAATAAACATGTTCATAAATTATATATATCTAAATGATGCTCGGTAATCAGTCTATGAGTACACAAAAACCAGAGTAAAATCTGTTCAGTAGCTTCTGAGATTAGTGGGCAGAGGCAAAAAGAGAAGTGTAGCAGGAACACTTACACCTTGTATTGATTATGTTTACCAAACTTCGGTTGGCACATCACAACAGTTATCAATTACTAGAACTTAGAAAGCAAGTGGTATGTAATAGTGAATACAATATTACTATATAACATATCAGTTATTATTTAATTTATTCTCTATACATACAAATAATATTCGTGCATACACACAAATAATATACGTTTATATCAAATGAATGAATATATATGATGAATATGCTTTTATTACGCCAATACATAATGTATATATACAATTTCCTCCTTCTACAAAGATCTCCTACTTTCTGCTCTTGCAAACATAATTTCCTGTATGAAACTCTGCTACCTGTTTCTTAAATTCATTAATAATATCTTACTCTAAGTATACGTTATCTCTTTTTTTCAGCATCCATTGTCCGACGTCATATAAAGCTTATTAAAAATATGATAGAAGCAAGAAAACTGGGTCAGTTTACAATTTTCTACTCGTTCAAATTACAAGCTTCGTTTCTGCTCCATTCTCTAGGCGTGCTCACAAGTTATGCTGTTGTTTTTATTCAATATCTTAATATAGATAATTTACTTTAACTTTAAAATTATAATCTAATTCCATGTGAAATTTTATGCTTTTTAAGGTTTTGTTAATTTTTATAAAAGAATAATTGTACATGAAAACTTTTCTTCTTGTAATGTACTGATACAAAAATTATAATGCACAAGTCACGTAAAATGATGTATTTAAAAAAATATATTTTTCTTCATTGAATATACTGTCAAATTCACACTGGCTGTCAAATGAAAATCCTGCTAAAATTAAATACCTGTTAAAAAATCCTTATCAAAACCGTAAGAAAACTTGAAGCTCGTTTTTATAAAAACTGCTTTTTTATCACTTAATGGTAATACTTATTTCTAGAAAAAAATTTTCTGAGCGACTTGTAAAGCTTTTACATCATAGGGATTAAGAATGTGAGAAAATGTGTAACAAATTCTTTGTGATATATCAAAATTAGGATCATAATATCACATCTCAAGAATAGCCTATATTTAATGTGCGCAAATAATGAGATATTACCAATAACAATAAGAGGGTATTTACAGAACAGGTGAACATGTTGTTCAGATGTGAACCTTGTAGACATTGTTTCTCTCTCTGATTTCCATTATAGAAAATTGACGAAGGGATTACTTTTCCATTTTTAAAATTTTTTTACTGGTGACTTTATCTTGGTCATGTCAATACAAAGTTTTTTAATAGCTGCATATTTGCACACAACTCTCTCACAAAATTTTCATATTTTGAATGTAGATTAGCAAAAATTAAAAGTGTTTTAAAATTTATTTCTGTAAGTATACTTGATAATGATTAAAATTGTATATATATGGATATAAATTCCCTGGAGAAAATAATTTTCACTGGCTTATTAGGATCCAGACATTAAAAATATTTACAATCCTTCAAGTACTTGTCAATGTAAAAAGTCAAGGTTTATTCAATAAATTATTTCATTAATAAAATTAAGGTGTAACACAGATGACCAACCTTTGCAAGTGGCAAGTTGGCGGCAAAACAACTGGCATTTTTATTGGGTAAGACCGGTGCCCAATTTTCCACCAACGTACCACACAGGTTGTGACACAAACACTGCCACCTAAATATGTGCCATTGCCATTAGCAGTTGCCATTGTAAACTTGTATGTTCTATCTCTTTTTCGGATTGGCGAGAGTCAACCAAAGTTGCTCTCATTATATTGTGGGGCTGATCTCCATAGAATGTGTCCATTAGAGTTTTCAATATTGTATATGTTAGTTTTTTCGATGATGTTGGTCATCCGCATTGCACTTTAGGTCTATCATAATTGAAAATTAACAATAGCAAGTCAGTCAATGGTTTTAATTAACATCAATAATTTATATCATAACAACTATTGCCACTGTCTGCGATAATTTTATCTACAGCCATAAAGTGTATATTACAACATCTTAAAGCATAAGCTTCTTTGAAAAGCTTTGACCAGTTGCTGACAATCACAAGGATATTAGTTATCTGGTTATCCATTGTCATTTAATCAGAGATGAGACTAATTTTCTGCTTTTCCATAAATTTTTTAAAGGATGCATTATCCCATCCTTGTAATTATTCATGATTACCAAAATTTCAGAATATTCATTTTTCAAATAAACAACGAAACTCTTGGAATGAGTCACAGTTTAAGTGTTGCAATCTCAGATGGGATATTTGTATTTAAGCTGTATTGTAACTACTTTATAAGTAAATGTTTTAGTGTATGCATTAACATTAATATGTTTTGCATAAATTATTGTGGGTTTGTAATAAGTGTGAATGTTTATTGTAGTCACTCATTCATTATATTCATGAGCGATGTGCTTGCATTAATTATAAGTTGTGAAATATATCATTGAAATGTTAAAATATACAATCTCACGCATTCACAAACATAAGCATCCTAATGTCTGAATCAAGTGGTAAATTATATTTGAACTACTATTGAAAATAGGATTAGAGTATGAGGTTATTTGACATTTAGGAATAATACATGTGCTAAATAATATATTATATCCCTTAAATAATTACATAAATTTGTAAACTCCACTTTTTTGCGACTTGTTGAGAATCATTGTGGAGTACTTGTTTGTAACTCTCGTAATCTAAATAAAAATTATTTATATTGTTCTACCTCCATCAAAATGAGACAGTAACAAACCCAAAAAAACTTTATGGATTTCATATATGACGGAACAAATCATTCATTGTTTGATAATTAGCCCCTATGCCCAAGATAAAGGCAATTTTATTCTCAGTATGGAAACTAAGCTGATAGTGCTGGTGTAGTAGATGCTCTGGTTCACAAGTTCTATCAAGCTTTTAAGTTAACAATCAAAATACAAAAGGAAATAATAATATTATGTGAAACTGAGAAAAGAAATTTTGAAAGGGTAAGAATAAAAGTAAGCATGTTCTTACTTTTATTCCTCACCGGTACTAAAATTTTACACTTCGCATTAACCAAATATATTAAGAAATACACACATACATACACTTACATGAACCACACAATATGGTGAATTTGCCAAAATGTTAGACCTGTGGAAAATGAAGATTCTGTAATGTTATTAATGTGGAAATATTTTGACCATAAATTATTGTCATTTAGAACATAATGGGAACATTTAATCTTGTGGTGTTTTATAACCCCCACAAACAATAATTAACATATAGTGTTCTGGGCATATTTATGTGATTCTATAACAAAAATAATAAAATTGATTTTGATATTTGATCACACTAAAATTGGGACAATAATTAAATATTCATAATCAATTCCTTAAGTGTGTTTCAGTACTAAGTTATTTCAATTAACTTAATATTTTTATCCTCATGAAAAGTTCATTTTCGTCTATACAAAAATGCTAATTCAAACAAAAATGTAACTGTTAAAAACTCTGTAGCTAGTTAAAAAACTATTTCCCATTGAGGAGTAATGTGTAAATTGTTAGAATACAAAAAGTTGATTAAATCCAAAGTAATACCAACTTCAAAAGCACTTCTCCAGGCACCAAGCTTAAAAATGATAAAATCAGAATACTATAAAATGTGAATCTGCCTACTTTTCATGGTGATAATGTTTTGGTGTAATTTTTTTGTGTCTATTTTTTCATAACATATTCTTTTTTAAATCTGACCAACAAGGCGACATAAGTCTATTGTGCTCTATTATAAGCTAACATATAAGTTTATTAAGTGTGCCGCACTCAAATTTTTTCCTCACAAAATAGAAACATAAACTTGGCCAAAAGGAAATAAAGAGCCGATACTAAATTATTGTCAAAACTCAAACCTTACGTTTTGTTAACAGTGATGGCGTAAGTCAAACATATTCAAAATTGTTACCAGTAATCTTGTACTCCACTTTGTATTTAAAATTTTATTTTTACCTTTTTTAAACTAAATGCTATTTTAAGTGATTTTAGTTCTATTATCAACATCACAATGAATATGTTTCACTCTACTGACCTGTGACAAAACAAATAACAATGTTGGTATTTCTCCAATTTTTATCTTCATTTTCATTTTCAAGCTTGCTGTGCCTCTTTTTACTATATCTTAGGCAATATATTTTGTCTGTCGCATCTATTTCTACTTCTGTTCTATAGTATTAAGCGTAGCTTCATTGAGCTGTGTGCACATATGTTATGTAGGAAATAAGATATTTGTATTTTTAGGTTAAGATGAAAGAAATATAATTTCCCGTTTTCTATTTTCATTTGTTTTAATATTTAAATAAACTCATGTAACTTTTGGTAATGTCCAATAATTTTTACTCTCATTACCAAATCTTATATAATTCAACTTACCTACAAATAAAGAATCATCTTTCAGCCTTATGTTAGTAGTGAGTTCCTTGTAAGCAAATAATTCTATCTGGAGATCAGGAGCCCTTAATGAACCTGATATTTATTTACGTCTGAAGCAGAAATATTTTCAAATGGTGAATGTTCTCTAACTTTGGAGGAGAAATAGGGTGGGAAGCTGTAATAAGTCAAAGACTAAAATAGTTTTTCCTTCAAACCAACCAATGTTTTTCTTTGTGCTACCATACTTTTCCCCAATAAGTAAATGAGTATAATGTTATGTTAGATACTATTGGTATTTCATCAATTATTAATAGTACAACTTAAAAACTTTTTAAACAGAGAGCGGTTTACACTGGCATCTTTTATAGCCTGTGAATATTTGAGCCATTAATGTAAGTTCCACCTTGTTTGTGATAGCAGCAATAGTTATATTTCAATTTAGTGTCTTGTTAGCCCAAATTTTGATTGTGTATAATTTTTGCCAACACTACTCATGCCACTTACAAGGAACCTCATTCAATTCAGTTCTGCCAAATTGTTTTATTACATTTTCAAAAAATTGTCTTTGATCTAATATAGAACAAGACACTCTATCACTTTTTTTTATTTCTTCATCTAACATAGCCTCTTTGCAGTCTCTTTTACATTATCAACATTCTCACCTCTTCCGGGTCAAAATTGAATGCACACAATGCACGTTAATATGATAAGTTTGTAGATGGCTCCTATGCAAGCGAAGTGACAGTTAATAAAAATGGATCAGTTACACTGAAAGTTATTTGTCATAGGCAAATAGCAATTAGCTTGTTTTTATTAATTGATGAATTAAGCAAAAAAGAAATATTGAAAAGTAAGGGGTTCATTATGGAGTAGTTTGAGGTAATTACATTGTAAAAACCAAGTGGGTATTTCAAAAATATTATTCAAAAGACTTGAGTACATATTAATTTAATAACTTCAGTGATGGATTTAACTTTCAAATGTAGTTTTAAGTGAAAAGAAAATTGGAACTGCAAAGGATTTAATTGCCCGATAATCTCATCCTAATTAATATTATAAATACAAAAGTGTATTGGTTTGTCCTTCTTTCACTTCATAATGGAATAACATGATCTATTACTTAATTTTTTGCAAAGGTGTAGTTGGTAGACCAACTAATAACCTACTTTTTATCCCTGAAAATTTAATTACTTTGGTAAAACTCTTGTTTGAAACTGAAAACGGCCAAAAGAGAACAGCGAAGAAACACCAAGTGGAGCAACGGATCAACATGATATTTTTAAATGCTCCAAGTGCGATATAAAGAGCAACCAAATCGACCCTTTAATCCCTGTTTTAGAGGAATGTATTTTTGTTTTCATTTTAATTTTATTATAAATTTATGAAAATAAAGCCTTAGTATTTAATTCCCCTTAATTATTGTAGATAGCGCTGAATTTTTCAATTTCTTTGAAGTGTGTAATTATAACCACATGACCAAAGTCGTGGGCAAAAGCTAGTAATGAATGATTTGTAATAAAACTTACTTATATTGAATTAATATTACTTTTTCTTGTATTCATAATCCTTTCAAATCATAACTGCCCAGAACAGCTTTTGCCAAAAACCAGACTTGATATTGGATGGTATAGAAGAAACTGCCAAACCATCTTTCTCACTCCATGAGTAACTGAACTCTTGGTTAAAAAAGATAAGTCAATTAACCATTTCATGCAAATTAATCATTCAAATTAAAGCCCAGATCTTAACTGAAGTCAAAGCCATAATCGTTCACCAAATCAAACATGGGGTCAGTCCCGGAAATAGTTCTGTTGTGAATGTCAGCACTCAAATAACTAAAGACCATTGTCTGGTTCCTGCAGAAGGTGTAGATAAGTTCATCTACATACGGTATCCAACAAAAACACTTTTTGGGTGCTCTTTAAAATGTAGGTCATTTAATTTATTTGATAATTTTGCAAAATTTTGCAGTAATAATGAAAAGACAAAAATTTTAAATCATAAAATCACAATAATAAAAATATCAAATACACTGGAAGATTTTTTTAAATACGGGTTTTAATAGGTACTTATAGTTTGATTTTACAGACGAAAAGAATTTTAAAAAGATACTTAGTGGTTATTATATTCAAGAGCAGATATGATTATGTTTTCCAAATATTCCAGAGATAAATTATGTCTGTCATTACAAGCTAAAGCCAGATGCGTTCCCATCTGCGAATTTTTTGGGAACACTCTCATTTATGCTGGTTAAAAACTTTATGAGGAGCTGCATTGTATGGAAGACATTAATCATTGACAAGATTAAGTCTATATCAATGTCAATAGTCACAACAGTTAAGTTATGAATTGATTATTTGTCCAGAAATCAAATGGTAGAAATTAAAATAAAAATATATTGGGAGAATTACCCATTCAAAAATATTGGGAAGTGCTAATAATTTATACTAAAAAATTTTTAAAAAAATGTTGAAACGGGACATGAGGCATTTTCAGTACTGACAGCTCGAGTGTAGGTGTTCATGGTTTCTCTTATTAATGAAACAACTAAATATTCCCACTTATTACTAAATATTTTATATAGGTACCTATAAGGTATAAAGGTATTACATGGAAATGATAGTTTTAGGGTTTTTTAACATGTTTAATATTAAAGTGGTCTCTTAAATTAAAAAGTTATTGAAACCTTTCGTTGGAATTGCTTAATGATTCCGACATTCGAATAAGGCTTTTGCTCGAAAATACTTATTATGATAGTTGGCTTGATTGCTTATATACAAGCAGGTTTCTTTGTTATGTGCATCAATCAATGACTCAATTTTTTGAGTCATTCACTTCTTGGCTTTTGAACTGTTGGTTAGCGCTAGGTAGACTATGTCTTACTATCATAACACTTTTCTGAAAATATAAACAATTAAACATAATTGTGTGAACTTATGTTTTATAGATATTTTTTTTCTTCAATTTTTTTAATATTATTGGTAAATCAAATATTCTTCTTTTCACATTTTCAATTATTTGTCTGCATGGTATTTTTTCTTATCTGCTGGAATCATATTAGATACCACCTGAAATGCTTTTATTATTTAAATCGATATGTTCTCAGTTGTTTAACTTATTTGTAACTTCTGGAACTATATTGACATGGAGACCGTTAAGCACATAATTTATGTGTAGTTCATTCAATCTGTTTCTTGGAATACATGTCTTCCATTTATATGTATATATAAATATATATATATATATATATATATATATATATATATATATATATATATACATACATATTTATACATATATTTGCATATATGTGTGTGTGTGTATGTATGTATATGTATATATATATATATATATATATATATATATATATATATATACTTAGTTTATCCTGGTTGGTCGCCTTCTATGAAAATGATCTAGACAAATACGTCACATCCTTTAAGCAGATAAATCTTTGACAATGAATGAATTTATTTTTCGGTACATTAAGTGACTTTTTCTTCAAATAATTAAGTGCAATTCGATATTTATTTATTTGTGCTTTTGACAGTGATTATTTTATTTATACAAGCCTTTATATTTACAAGATCTTCAACTATATTCGTCTTTGTTTACGTGAGTGCAACCTGAAGCTTCGTCCATCTCTGTAATTTTATTACATTCACTTACCATTTAGTGGAGCTGTATCGCAGTGGTTCTAATTTAAGGAAAGTAAGTTCGATGCTATTTAGAAATGGTATTTTGTTGTGATATGTTCCATCATTTTTTGTTAATGTTGCGATATTAATTTTAATTAATAATTAGTGGTTTTTTCGAGATTTTTCAATATTGTTTCTGTTGAATTAATGTTGAGTTTTGAGACTTTCCTTGATGAGAAAACCAAACAAATAGCAAGCACATCTCTTGATGTCGTCAAGCAGAATAAATAAAAAAGAAAGTGCCATGTCAGACTCATGACTTATAAACCTTCCACCATAGACTTGAAGGTTTATACAGAATGGGCGACGTTATTAAAGACTAAATATTTTAATACTCGCAATTAATTAGACCCTTCTTAATGGATAAAAGTTACTTATATCTGCTAAGCTTACATGGTGAACCCTACTTTAATTTTACATAGATTTGTTTTGATTTTAACTTACTTCACATTTCACACATTATGAGTCGCTAGACAACATTAACATAATCACACTACGCTCTCATGCTTTTCCAATAGAGCTACTTTGATAGATGTAGGTTTACATATCATGTGCCTGTCCAAAATTACAATTATGGAGTAACTCCTATTCCAAATTCATAAAGGTATGCATCTAATTTTATCTAAGTTTATACTTCACAAATACATTTCAGACTTTACATTTCACATTAAAGTCTTCCCTTGTTCTATGTTTACACCGATACATTCCTGATTTCACGTGAATTTGTTTTTTGTGAATGCGACTTTTACACACCTAGCATTGATTTACAATATAGTTATAAGTTTTCAATGTTTTTTTAAATACAAATATATAGTAGTTTTATTTTTTAAAAACTGCTAATTGAGTCATCTCAAGATCGACAGATTCATCCAATCATAAAAAATATAAATCGAAATAAAGCTAAATACTTTTTACACTGTATAAAGCTTAAGCAATATCTTATTTATGATATAAACCCTTTTGCTGGACAAAACTAGTTACACTTGTTGTTTATCTTAGACTTCCAGGAAATGTTGCGTATGCGCAACGTTGGGAGAAATAATAGTCAGTTGTTATTGTTGCACTGCTTGCCTTTGAAGTTTGAAATTTATTGTAAACAATGGGTTCTCGGTATTCAAAGAGTACAAGCACTTTTGTTTTATTAGTTAGTCAGTCATAGAACGTGAAGCTAACAGTGTTGTATAGTAATTTTTAGAAAAAAATATTTTTAGTCTGTCAGTTAGATTACTAAAAAATATTGTAGGTATACATATTTTTCTTTTGACCGGCAAACAAAAAGTGACGTCAAAAAACGATAAGTGAGTGTATACAAATCAGTAAATAATAAGTTAAAACATTATGACCAGTCAACAAGTACTATCTTCTCAAGAAATTATGAGTATATTAGAAGAAGAAGAGGATTTAGAAGATGCCAATCAAATCGATGCCGTGTACGGGATGTACCCGATGGTTGACAATCTTACAGACGAGGAAAACCTATATGATGACGTGCTAGGTGATTATGACAATACTGTGCCCACTGATATCGCTGGAATGTATGAAATCCACACTGATTTACCCACAGAGCCTGAACATCCAACTTATACACATTTTCCTACAAGTGAAGAAACAGCAATGACACAGAACATTGAAGAACATGTAGGTGGAAAAATACCTATCAAAGTATTTTGCCTATTTTTTAGTGATGAAGTTTGGGAACAGATGTAGGTTTTTAAAAAAAATATGCTTGTGACCATAACCGTCATTTATTTACCCTCATGGTAGCAGAACTCTAAAGATTTTTTGGTATATTATTACTGACTGGATATCATTCATTGCCTGCTGCGAAATTGTACTAGTCAAAAGATGAAGACAAAAATATCTTATTGCGTTACGTTCCAATATTCGCTTCGATAATATTGATCATGTCATAGAAAAGCACGAAAGTAACCGTCGAAGAAGATGTTGACAGTGTAGAAGTACAACAATTAATATATGTAAAAAATGTCAAGTACATCTTCATGCTGATTGTTTTAAAATATTTCACTCAAGCTAATACTCTAGCGTTGTTAGACTTGCCTGTAAAATTGAAGTTCAGTAATCCCAACGTTTCTTAGACGCAACATTTTGCGGAATGGAAAATAATTAATCAATATTTTTTTTTACTATAATTTGCTCTTTTTGGATGTATTTATAAACGTAATAAATAATTAAACCAATAAATATGTCTTTATTTTTACCCTTGGGAATTAATGGGTTAATAGCTGTTAATGTTAATAAGTCAGAAATTCATGGTTAAAAATGCAATTTAAGGAAGACTTAATCATTGCATAATGTTGAGTTCTGACAGACTGTTAACATTAATTCAACAATTACACACCGTTTGAAGCCACCTACGATTAAACAATTGTGCTTAACTCTGACACTGCGATCTTTCTTTTATGATTTAAAATTTTGTAATAGCAAGGTTGTTGTGAATATACTGCACATGATTCAAGTCTGTCGTATTTTCGTGAAATGTTTCTGTTACAATTTACATTTATTGTCAATATCTTTGTATCTTTTCTAAGACTCACCGTTTTTTATGACCTTAGTACTTCTCTTATCAATATTTAAACAGACAGCCTTTTTATTAAACTTACTCAGGTCACACAGTTACGGTGTTTAAACCTCTCGGTTTGTTTTTTGGTCTCATTGTCTTGTTGAAAGGTGTATAACAATTCATTCTCATACTTGCTGAATATGACCTCCAACATGACGAGGACTCATTCGGAGATGAGTCTTTCTTGCCAAGCTAGCAGTCTATAGCTGTACCAGTTAACCCTAATTTGTTTCGGGAACCTTCCAGAGGGCATTTGACTCACACTTTCATTCCGTGAGATTCACCAGAACTTGATTTGGTTTGGAGATGGATTTTAGGAACATCGCATCTCTTTTCTGTTATTGTTCTTGAGATGGGTATTATAAATTGGCCCACTTGTATTTTCATAATATTTGATAAAGATTATCTTCCATGCTCTGGGATCCCATTTCTTCACCTTCCCTTTTGGTAGATGGATCATTCCTTCATACCCAAATACTTTCAAATTATTGATGTCTGGTTTCTTTCCTGATCACATATCTTTTGGATTTCTATATCCTACGGTTCATGGAGTCCTACATGTGAGATAGGCGGCTGTAAACACTGTTTTAGCCTAATTACTCTGACAGATCTTTTTACCTTGAATAGTAAGCACTTTGACTTTTCACCTGGTGTTCAGTTTCGTTTGTTCCGCTGCTCTATTTTTTTCGGGTTTATATGAGAGATCCTCTGATGATTTATCCTCTCCTTTTTTATGAACTCGGAAAATATTTTATTATTTTCGTATTTGAACCCGTTGTCAGTGTGAAGATATTTATTGCTGCGGTTTAATAGACTTCCTACTGGATTTTTAAACTTCTGAAATTTTCCTAATGCTTCTGACTTCCTATGTAGGAAGTAAGAAATTATCTTTTTTGTACAGCCATCTATAAATACTAGAAAGTATTTTGTTCCACTGAGTGATATATTTTCTATCCGAATACATATATCCAAGTACACCATGTATAACACGTTTATGGATTTTGAACCTTAATATTTATGAGGTCATTGCATTAGTCTGTCTTCTAGGTTTGTACATTTAGGTTCATTATCCTTCTTGTATAGTTTGTATAGTGTATAGTACAAAAATATCCAATTGGTCAACATATTATTTGTATGCTTCATTACTACATGTATGCAATCTGTACATATTACAACAATACCTATAATTTTATTGAAAATATAGAATTTTAGACAATATATGGAATAAAACTAACGATTGGCATCTTTATTCTTAAGAAATGTGTTACACAGAAGAGTGTAGAGCTAATTTTTAGGACTTTTATATTGAAACGTGAGCAGTTGGCACAACCCATTTTAACCCAATTTCGAAACATGGTGAATAAATTGCTACTACCTTGAAAACAGGTCACTTGGGCGAAAGAAGGTTTTAAGAGGGATTATAATAACATAATTTTTTGGACAATATTTTTTTGGGCCAATTTTTCTAGTAATCTACCCAGATGAATAGATTTAAGTAACAAATCGTTAAAAATCCAATAAAGGCCTGGCTGCTTCTCAAAGTTGGGATTTGGTATTTTGCATGTACAAAAATTAGAATAAATTTAATACGATCAAAACATATAGGGGAGGGGGGAGCTTTTAATTACCATCTGTCTAAAGGTGATTTTTGAGGAAAAGCAAAATTTGGTTACTGTAGGATAACAACGATTAAAACCATTGCAGTTGTCTTTGTACAGCACGGACTTAAGAAAATAGTGTTATAAAAATATTTCATCAATTGAAATAGGAGAAGGTACATTGTTTTGGCTTATTTTTCAGTATAGACTTATCTGAAATTGAAAAAGTTTTTTCCCCCTATAAATATAGGTATGTACACACACATATATATAATATATTTATATATGTATATATATATATATATATATATATCAATATATATGTGTGTGTGTGTGTGTCCATATATATATATATGGATATATATATATACATATATATATTCCTTTTTTTTGAAGATATGTGCGGTTTAATAAGCTTCATTACTATGCCAAATTTCATGTTTCTACATCAAGTGGTTCCTAA
Source organism: Druceiella hillmani (assembly GCA_039881145.1). Taxonomy (NCBI): domain Eukaryota; kingdom Metazoa; phylum Arthropoda; class Insecta; order Lepidoptera; family Hepialidae; genus Druceiella; species Druceiella hillmani. The sequence continues at coordinate 1,368,810 of JAYKKI010000009.1, read as the reverse complement.
GAAATGTTTATGTCTGACAAACAGATGGATATGTCACATATCTTGTAAGTCCTTCTTGACTTTTGAAATAAGGAATATCAATTTTCTATATATAGAAATATCAATCTTATATTTTATTTTTGTTAAGCACTTAAAAACACTTAATCAGTAAAGTAACGGTCACTGCACTTCAAAACACAAGGCTTCAAACCAAAGTAACTAATGTGCAGTAATGGTGGACGTCCATATTTTTTTTGTGTATGTCATTAGTAGCATGGTGTATATCTTATTATTATTATATTAGTAGTATGGCTGACCTTAGCAGATATTATTAATAGTTGGAAAGTAAACAGAAATAAAATCAATATCAATATAATAATAAAACCAATAAAATGCCCCAATAAATCCCAATCTCTTTAGTTTTTAACACAAGTAGCAAAACATAATATTGCTCAAAAAGTCAATATTATCTTTTGTTACTTGTGTTAAACCCTCAACAGATTCCACAAGGTGATAAACTAATGACTGTTAATTCAGAAGATATTCAACCAGTAAAGTGTCAGTTATTTCTTAAACACTGATTAAACTAGTCGTGCTGGAATTCAATTGGAACATAAACATTTTGCAAAAGTTAATATGGTCAATTGAAAATACGCTTAGCGTGGAGTGTGCAGAAAGAATGTGAACTTAATTCCCACCAGATTTGCATCGTGATAGAAAAAGATGTACAGATTGTTAATAATTGGGACTTTGACAGAAGTACTTATAACATTGTTGGTTACATATGATCATTACCCAATACTGGCATTTAAGACACTTCAGATGATTTTCATTCTGCGCATATGTGATAACAATATGTTTGAAATATTGATGTTGAAAATTCAAAAAATAGATGATCTTTTCAAACCAGAACACAGAAGAAATTTGTTGAGGCGTGACAAATGTCGAAACCTCACAGTTATTGACCCTCTTGCATCTTATCATGTCTTATATACCGCTTTTGTTGCACACATGTCCTAAACCTTTCCATTTCTAGTCTGCTCACTAATTTTACTGCCATTATTTTCGATTATTATGTCTTTTCTAATAATTCCAAGTCTTACACGATTCAATGTATCTGCAATAAAGATTCATCTCTTTGTCCAATGTTGTCAGCGAATTCCTCATAAACAAATAATTCTTTCCGGAGACCTTAATGTGAATGTATGTAATAGTAGCTCTTAATGAACCTGCACTTTACTTTTGACTGAAGCAGAAATATCTTCAAATGGTGACTGTTGCCTTACGGGGAGTAGCTCTAATAAATCCCTAAATACTAAAACCAAACCAGCCACTGTCTTTCTTTGAGCTATTGTAAGTTTCACAAAGATAAAACTTAATATACACTAATGTTATATTTCAAATGATGAATATTTCATAAATGTTTAAAAGTACAGCTTTGGAAGTATCAAATCTTAAGAATTCTGAAGCTTAATTGTAGAGCGGTTTGTGTTTGGGTTTACATCTATGTTAGACTCGTAATCCTGATAGCCTGTAATTAGTTAGACCATTAAAGTTAAATGCCGCTATGAATTTGGGAGCAAGTATAGCTCAATTTTTATTTGATGTCTTGTTAACTTGACCTTTGATTGTGGTATTCACAAAAGTTACCTAATACACACCATTAGGTAACTTTTGTGAATACCACGTGTGCCACTTCCTACAAAGAGCCGTGTTCAAGACATTGCTGCCAAGTTATATTGTTATCTTTCCAAAAACTCTTCTTCCATCTAAATTAAGATATCTAACACTTGTTGCCATTTCTTTATTCGATAGTCTATTTCACATTTCTAAAACCTTCCATCATTGCATTTCCTTGACTTTGGACTGTGCAGACAATCTTCATTCTTTTCGTATTGTCCTCAATTTCAAAAATCTAAGCGCCTATCGTGTTAAAAGCTTTTTCAATGTTTTCAATAAATTGATTTTGCTTTTCTCCATAATTTAAATATTTCTTGTAATCTTGAATATTATCTTTTAAAAAAATTAAAATCTGCATTATTGAATGTATTTTTTTATATTTTAGTTAGTAAATATATTTTAGTTAGTAGTACTATGTAAATAAAATGGAGACGTAATATTTTTTTGGATATTTATTAATGTCATATATATAGTAATTTGCCAAATATTGACGGTTCCGCCTTAATATAAACTTATAACAAAACTTATTGTTGACCTGTTCTGTAATTATCTACAATTTTAAGCTCCAATTGTGTACTGTGTCCAACTGTTGAGGAGACTGGTGCATGAAGGATGCATGCATTGATCCTCTATCACCTGATCATATGCCTCTCGTGTTCGTAGTTCATAAACCATAATATGTTGTGGGTTTGGCAATTCAATTAAAATATGCAGTAGAAAAAATATTTAATGTGCAAAATAAAAATATTTCTATTTAACAGCCAAGCCCTTGAATTCCTTATAAGCCAAAAAATATTCTCATTTGATAAAGAAAATGCGAACATTCTTCTAAAAGTAAAAAAAAATTTGTATTGATTACATAACAAATTTAAAGTTAATTTGTCTTTCGTTTGCTTAAGCTATCGACAATAGTATATGTATATTAAATGTTTAATAAAATAATAGGGTAATATGGCCATATTTTTGGAAGTATCTTTGCAGCTTAAGAGGTATATTATTATTTAAATTTTTTATTTTGTATTTAATAATCTTTAGAAACTGAAATCTTCGACTACTATGAAAGTAATTATTTACGAAATGTGAATTAAATAGTAAAATTTAATCATTGATTATTTTATTGGATTTTTGGATATAACATTGCCACTTAATTAAAATTAATTTGTCAATAGTGAGCTACTTGTTTGATTCTTTTTCTAATTGTTCTGACATTAGATATTTATGAGACAATAAGCTAAGATCGAATATTATCATAGGTTTTGTAATAATTTCTTTTGGAGTTAACTACAAAACAGAAAAAAATTTATTGTTAAAATTAAAGTATTAGAAACGGATTAATTTTAAATACATAATTGGGATCAGTCAAATTTGTTGAGCCATGTATACATGCTTTATTAATTTTCTAATAATAACAATGTTTGTTGCAGTTAGTATGCTTTAACAGTAATTTATACTCATTTATTAATATTAACTACAGGCACATAGTGAAATGACACTCACATATTTCTTTTGGCCATCTTACAGGACTGGGATGTTATTCTGCAATTTTGAATATATTACTCAATTTACATTTTATAGATTATTATTTAAAATTTATTTGCAACGTGGCAGAAAGAATATTTAAAAGTGCCTATTTTAATTTTATTTTCCTTTCAACTTCTTTTGTTGTGTGGATGTTTTTTTTATAATTTATTGAAGTTTATCAGTTAAAGAGTTGTTAACAAAGGAACAAAGTATTGATTATTTTCAAGTTATTTATTACTCAGTCATCATACCATAATTTTTATGTATAATAATATGATTATATTGCAGTATTTATTTAAATATGGAACATTTATAATTAAAAAGAAAAATATATCATAAAGATGTGCAAATTTATTTTTAATGTTGGTAGAATTGACTGCTTTCACATTAACATAACAGATAATATACTAAATACATTGGACGCTCCCATATTACATTTCTAACACTGTCAGAAAGGGATGGCTTACTCGACAATATTTACGACCTGCCCATACAGACCTATTGTCACTTTTATTTACAAAATACAAAACAGGATTACAATGAAAGATAGTTCAATTGAAAAATCGTTTTATTATGTGCACTAATTACATTCGTAAGTAAAAACTATATTATTTTTAATTATGTTATAAGTATATATAAAGTAAACGATAAATACGAAAATTAGTTTGTTACTTGCTTCCCAAACTGTAAAAACAGAATTCCTAAAAATAAACCTAAAATTAATGCATGCTTTAATACCACTCATAGGTAAATACATTTTTACTGAAAAGACAATACATATATTCCAGTGCACCAAAAAAGGGTCATTCATTTAATAACTGCAATTTTTGGGTCTGAAAGTTTTAATTTCCTGCTGATTACTTTGTGTACAACATTTAAATTTTGGACCTGCCATTTGCTTAAAAATAAATGCTATTAAATAATTAGAATCTAAAAAGATGTATGACATTTATCCATACACTCTAGAAATATGCGCTTATTAAAAGAATGATTCAAATCCATTAACCATGAAAAGAAATAATAATGTGTAAGGAAGAAAATAGCAAATTGATCAAATTGGATATTCTACATATAACATACAAAGAAATGTGAACATTGTAGAAGTGACATTGAAATATTTTGTGCAAAATAAAATGCAAATAGATGAAATAGACATAATACAAAGTATGCTACTGGTTGTTTATTTGCTTTTTTCTTACATACTACATATGTCAATAGCTATTTTTGTAAAAATTGCACTGTTTATAATTGGGTCTCACATTGTCAAGACCTTTAAGGTTATTATTTAAATTCCGACATCAGTGAAAATTTTCAAATGTTATAATAATATAGACAAAATAATAATGGAGATTGACGTTCAAAAATAAGTTTAATGTGAAAATAAATCATTTTCAAGAGTAAACTTTGCTAAATAGTCATTAATTAATTTGACCGTGTTACCGAAAGTTCGAATAAAAATAGTACTGTTATAAAATAATAGATTCCCCGAGTTCCCGCTTCCAACTTAGCGATGGACATCTCACTGAGTATATACACAATCCCAGTTGTTTTTAGTAATTTTCTTGTTACCCAATCCGAAACATAGGCATTAGCATAAACACAGAATGATTCTCCAATTACATTTTATTCAGCGAGAAACTGGCTGTCAAACAGATAATCAAAATTTAAACTCAAAATTTGTTTTTGATTTATCAATTTTTGTTCTAAACTTGAATATTTTAACTTATTAACTTGAATATTTTATGTGTACCTAAAACTGTCTGTTATTAACGTTTTAATGGAAATTTGGATCTTGGTTGATATTACGTGGTGAATAAAATTGAATTCCTTCTTCACTATACAGAAAATTTGTTAAAGAGCAGAAGCTTTTAACGTTATTACCTAATTGTTTATACTGGGAATATATTTAAGTGTATCTACTCTATCAACAAATCGCAAACCTTCTAGTGTTCTTATTACATCTACCTAAAACTTGTCATATCCACTTTTTTCACTTACTCATAAGTTTACCCTTACACTATCTGGCACTACCGTTAAGACTATCGAATAATTGGTAGAAGAAATTGATCTTGCCCGTGTGTGCCAATGTTGTACTCTTCCCTGGAGTCACGGGATCACCTGGAAATTTCAGAAAAAACATATAAAATTTATAGAATAAGAGAAAGTTTTTCCAAGAATTATTTCATACATTTGCTGTCAATAAGTTCAGCTATGAAATAAATGCTTACTAACATGGAAATTAAATATAATAATAAATTACAATAAAACTTATAATATTCCAGTACTAAATCAATCGGTGGCAACAAAGTGGTAATTTCATAAATTTCAAATAAGTTTAAGTATGATAAACATAAAATTATAAATTGAATTTTGTACATTATACTTTTCTAGGGCCGCTGCTTCGTTGAACTGAAAACCCTTGCACAGCTATTCACTTTTGATCTTACGCATTCTATCCTGATATATTACTCCAATATATAAATAAAATATCCTTTTGTGTTGCTTTTCTTTTACATTCATTCCCAAATAACAAATAAACGTGGAGGATCTTATACAACAAAAAAATCAGATCTTGACACTCTTATTATATTTGATTTATAATTTTCACCTTTCATAACACATTCGCCTTTTTTTGTTAATGCACACAATTTGAATTCCTTGGTCCACATTTGAGACTATATTCATCATCGCCAAACACAAAGCTTTCTCGTCCTCATACCGGTGGCCTCCTCGTTTACCTTTTGCGCTATTTAGAATTATATATAATAATATATTATATTCTTCGAATTTCTTTAAAATATTTACACATCGCTTTTGTACTTTCACTTTCTTAAACTTTCATACCTTTCTGCAATGCGTCCTATGATTTGGTGATGAAGGTCTGGGATATATCTTTGCAAGAAAGAATTTATTCTAATGTTAATCTTGACTGGGTGCAAAGTAAACAATTACAGCAAAATATGTATCGTCGCTGGCAGAAAAGGATGGTGGCACAGCAAAATCTGTTGACGAAAAATATCAATGTATCAAATAGTTTGAGAGATATATGACATATTAGGATAAAAAATATAAATTCCGAATTTAGTATTTAATCACATATTGATCGTGCATCTACTAGAGGGTGCCAGAATTTTCAATCACTTGTGAAAATGTAACTGTAAGTATTCCATTTTGATTGTGTGCCTACAAGGGTGTGGCAGAGTCTTAATTGCACCCGGGCGCTAGATGGGCTAGAGCCGGCACTGATACACAAGACAAGCTTCTTGCTAAGGAATCCTAAATATGTACAGGCAAGCTGATCAAACATACAAACGTAACTTGAGAAATAGTTTTTTGATGAATCGATTTTATTAAACTTCCAAAAACGGCATCCAGTAATAAGTGCGCATATTGAAATATTGTCAGAAGTGTTATGACCACAACTTTGTTTGCAAACTTCAGCGAGAAAAACAATTAATAATTTTTAGTCCCTATTGCTTTTCAATGATTACCTTAATAGTTTGAAGACAGTGGTATAGTGGTACATTACCCAATTAATGACTTTTTGTTGATATATAGAAATCGACTGTTTTAAGTATTTACAGAGTAACAAGGAAGACTAATGAATCGTTGTATGATGTGCGAGTGGCATTTACTTGTATGATTAATTAAATGAACAGGAAAATTGTTACGAAAGTGCACTTTGTTTTTACGAATTTAAAAAAATTCGTGGTGATCTAATAAATTAAGAGGTTTTATAGAAATCACTATTGAATGTTAATATATTGTTTCATCATGACTGATTGAGTTAGTTCTAGTTCGGTCATTTTTTTGTCAAAATGCTCCCACAAATCATTGGATTTCTTATATATATCGGAACTGGGAGTAGTCATTATATTGAACGTTTCATTATGTTCCCCGATTGTGGAATTCTCTGCAACTGGAACTGCACTGCTATTTTGTGTTAACAGAGACCCTAACTTTTCCACCTCATACTAAAAAGCTTTCTCTGGATTGCTTTCCATACCAAAACCGGCTTTCTTATATTTCAGGCCCATTATGGTGGTTTTGGCAGCAGTTTTGTTTGTATCGAAGACACCGAAGCGCTTACTTATAGCAGTAAGCAGTGATTTCTTAAGGTCTTCCCCTGCCATTGTTGCTGGAACCTTTCTTATAAGACAAGCTTAAACTTTTCTGATTAAAGGAATCCTTGAGCACAAAGTTTTTCCCCGGATAGTATAGTTAATTGCTCGATAGACTTTAAAATATTGCAACAATCTTCTATTTCTTCCCATTCATTGGCAGTGAGATTTTCAGGAGCAAGCGATATGGTTGACAAAGCAGCGGATAAGCAGAGTTTAGTTTGTAATAGCCATTCCATCATTAAAAAACTAGAGTTCCATCTTGTAATTACCTCTTATTTTAGTTTTATGATGAGTACATTCATTTGTTCTTGGATTTCTCTTGATTTGTAGCTTGCTTTAGTGCTTTGTTTAAAATATGCTACTAAAGTGTGGCATTTTGCTAATAATGACGTTATTGGCAGATTTGATTCTTTGCAGTCTGTTATAGCTAAATTTAATGTATGAGCTACACAATAGCGGTTTCTTTTGTTAAAAAAGTTTGATATAGCCTTTTTAATATTGCTCGCATTATCAGTTATGATAGTAACTACTTTGTCAGTGATTTTCCATTCCTCCAAAGCTGCCTCTAAAACGCTAGCTATCACAACAGAAGAATGTACATCTTTTACTTCTGTTGTACCTAATGTGCACGCATATAGTTTAGAATGAAAACAAGATGAGCTGTTATCATCAAATAAGACTTATTACTATCAAAACTCCACATATCTGTTGTAACAGCTAATTTTTTACTGTTCCGAGTATATCAATTAAAGAAGAACGTTCTACTTTATTTTGTTTAGGTAAATATTTTTCTGACAAAGATTTTTAGTCTGGAAGAATATAATCTCATGTAAAGTCTGGAGAAGTTGACAAATCCTTTATTTTCAACGATAGGCAAGGTTTAAAGATCTGAACAAATCATTTATACTAAAGCAGTATCAATTTCTCTTTGTTTTTGTTTGCTAAAAGATGTTGATGATGTAAACTGTAAGCTGTTTAAATTTCTTCTTTTTAGTCCCACTTTCCGTATCTTCGAAGTTGACCTGTCCAATATTCACTGTTTCTAGCTGTTTATTACCCGTAGTAGATGTTGATGATCCGCATGTATTTACATGTTTGTCTCAAATTCTTGGGAATTATTTGAATTGAAGCGAATGTTTATTTCACATTTGTACTGCTTCTTACATAAACTGCATATCACTTTCTTCTCAGCACAATTTTTTTTAAAATAGCGCCACACTGACCCTTTTTGTTCCAGTGTTTCATTATTATCACTCATTTTAATAATAATAATAATAATAATAATAATATAGTTTATTTGTGGATATAAAATACAACAGGTAAAGTAATAGACATGTACAGAAATTTTCTTACATACATATACAAACATACATATACAAACAAATACTCATATATACATATACACACATATACATATACAGTTTACACGCATACACGCACAGATACACAATATATAATAATATTAATAATTATCTTTAATACAGGTATTATATACAGACATATAACTACATACACATTATTACCCAAAGAGAAAATATAGCACAAAGAAAATATAATTTAGATGAAATGATTTCGAAGATAGAAGCCGATATTTTCCGTTTATTCCATTTGCATTTGCTGGGTAAAGCCACTTACGGATTGACCTTTTAAAAGTAGTCATGGATCCAGCAGTTTTCAGGGGCGGAGGGAGGTCATTCCAAATTTTAGTTGCAGCAAATTTTAAACTACCCCGATAACCGGTTGTGCGATGTTCCGGGACTAAGAGAAGTCGGTCTCTGGCGCGCGTCACGTGGCTATGAGCACTGCCGGACCAGTTTAATATGTTGTAGAGATATTTCGGCTCTTTTGCTGTGAAAAGTCTACGCAAAAAACAAAGAGTGTGATAACTGCGACGATTGTGCATTCGGAGCATTCCATGCTCATTTAAATACGGTGATACACGGGATCGCCGCGGAATGCCTAAACAAAAACGCGCGCATGCATTTTGTATTCTTTGGATTGAATTGGCTGTTTTTGAAAGTAAACGCGGGCCGTATACGATATCATCATAATCGAGTACAGGAAAAATGAGGCTTTCAACTAGAATTTTTCTAACGGGAACAGAGAGATAAGGACGGTATCTGTATTGCGTTTTGAGACGCATAAAGCAACATTTAATTTTTGTGGTTATGTGTTCATGAAATCTCAGCTGTTAGTCCATTATAATGCCTAGATTTTTGGCGTGTTCCACCATAGGAATGGACTGCCCGTTTATGGCGAGCTTCAGTCTTCCAGATCTTGCTACCTGAGCCCTACTTCCCGTAATTAGAAAACAGGATTTGGAAGGGTTTAACAATAAGGCATGTTTAGATAGCCAGATTTTCATAAGATCTTCATTAACTTTTTCACACACTCTGTCTTCATCTCCCACACGTAAAGATTTGTACAGCTGTGTATCATCAGCATAAAAATGAGTTTTTACATGCTTTAAATTGCTCGAAATATCTGACGTGTACAGAGTGAAAAGTAGCGGCCCTAGGATTGACCCTTGCGGTACACCTCTAGAATTGGCATGAACTTTCGAGGTAAGAGTTTTACTACCATCGAATACTTTGACATACTGACACCGTCGCTTAAAATATTTTTTAAACCATTTACACGCGCATTCCGATAAGCCGTAATATTGTAATTTAGCCATTAAAATTGGCAAACTTAGGCAATCAAAAGCACGTGAATAATCCAAAAGAACAACAGCAGTAGCCTCCCCTTTATCAGCTGAGGATAGGATATCATTAGTAATGGATAGAAGTGCTGTGAATGTACTGTGTTGACCACGGAAATCTGATTGAGTAAGGGGGAGCGCTTTGATGGATTCTAAAAATCTTTTAAGCTGATTGCAGACAATTTTTTCTATGATTTTAGACATTGCCGGTAGAATACTTATGGGGCGAAGATCGCTTAATGATTGAACGCTACTTTTCTTGCCTATTGGGATAACAACAGCTTTTTTCCATATCTCCGGATAGGTAGAAGAAGTGAGCGACAGATTCACAATTTTGGTAATCACGGTAAGGGTGTACGGTAGTGTTAGTTTCAGCATCCGTGCAGAGATACCATCCACACCGATAGCTTCGGACTTTAAAGAATACACAATCTTTGCCACAATATCTTCACTCACCTTCTGAAAACGCATTTTTGTCTCAGCAAAACAATGGGTATCATAAAAAGAAATAAGATCAGCGACCGCACTTTCGGTGCAAGGTAACGTTGCAAAGTGATCGATAATCTGATCTGGATCGCAGAGATGGCGCGGCAGGCTATTTTCTCTACTTTTACCGATGGGATATATTGTTTTCAAGCCTTTCCACAAATGTTTGCTATCTCCACGATGTGCGTTTACATAAAAAGTAAAATATGTTTTTCTCTCCCGTCTCGAAGCTGTGATGACTAGATTTCTCAGCGATTTATAATAATCTAAATGTGTATCTTTCTTTGATTTAATAGCTTTAGAGCGAGCTCGATCACGCAGACGCATCATGAGACGGATCGTGTCCGTTATCCACGGTTTGGATGAATGGATGCGCGTTGTTCGCTCCCTTACTGGTGCATAGACGTCGAAAATCGACAACACGCTAGTATTAAAATTATTAACAATTTTGTCGATATCGTCGCCCACTGCCACATTGTTCCACCGAAATTTTGATACCGCTGAAACGAACAACTCCATATCCATTTTATTAAGACAACGGGAACGGAAGCGATCAGGTTTGGAGGTTTTATGATATTGAGTCTACCGACCAAGAGAGCGTGGTCATTTAAATCTTGAATGTGATAAATCAGTATATTAAAATTAATATCACACGGACTGCAACAAAATAAATCAATTAACGGTTCCGAGTGTTCAGTTATCCTGGTCGCCTCAGATACGAGTTGTTTGAAACCAAACATCTCCAGCCAGTTAATGGTCTTGGAGGTGCTTGAATCGGCCTGTTTCAGTAAATCTGTATTAAGGTCACCGGTGAAGAAAAAGTATTCAGCGGTGCGGTTAAGGCTGGTCATCGCCTCGCTCTGGCAATCGAGCGCTAAATCTAGAGACATAGTTGGCGGTCGGTATGCAGTACCCACGATCACACTGACGCGACCCATCTCCAAGCGAATCCAAACTTGATCAAGCTCTGTGTTCGGGATGGTTATCTCGCGGTACCGTATGCCTTGACGTACATAAAAAGCTACACCTCCTCCGCGGCCGACAGTGCGATCGCTGTGCGGTGCGTACGATCGTACGATTTTGTACAATCAACATAAATAAAGGGCAAATTATTCACACTTGACACTAATTTCTATCTTATATCACAGTATAACCACACCCCCGACACTCTATACAAGTGAACAGATGTAATTGCCTACACTATTACATACGGCCTCGCATATCTGTATCCGTTTGTATGTGTGCGTAAATTAATGTAGGGCTGTCCGCAGCATGCAAGTAAAGAATATTTACTATTATTATATATTGATCTCGATCATTGCGAGCACGTTGACGCTATGTATTAGCAAAATAGCTATTTCTCTTTATGATCAATAGCATCGACCGAATGACTGTCTTCATGGCGCAGTAACTCTGTACTGGCACGCATGTCTTTGTTATTACCTAATAGTAAAAATATAATTATATAAATAAATATTTTATACTATACATTTAATTTTGTGAAAGTAATTTGATAATAAAAATATTAAGATAGAATTTGATAAAATGTGCTCATTGTGGATCCTAGAAACTAAATAAAATCTTAAATAAAAATAATTTTGTTTATTTGTAAATGTGGTACACTGAAATATTGTCTCCTTTATATATTTGACTCGATTAGATTTGCTTCATTGGGAAGATCTCCTAATTAACAATACAATAAGCCTATGGCCAACACTACAAGGATACGTTTTCCAACCACATCACGTTCAAACAAAACAATGACTTTTAAGAGCAGTTTGAAATTTAAAACTCCTCAATGACATGTTTGTAGACATAAAATTAGAGGTACTAATAAAAGGAGTTGGTGATACAAAACAAAATTATTTACAACAAACAAAAAGAGGGAGACAAAACAATATCCTATCCTTTAGTCATTTTGCACTCATACACAGCGCAGTTACGGACCGTTGTATTGAGTTATTATAAATAGTTATCAATTAAGACTGAATTAAATAAGTTAAACTCAATAAAACATTGCAAAATTGAACAAAACACATGCGCATACAGCAAGCGGCACCTTCGGCACGTGTACCCTTGATCGTACCCGTTATCTGCAGGTGACATTAAACTGGAAGGAGAAGTGAATGTCACTTCTTTACGCAGTAATACTTAATATTCTTTGGTTTAACACTACATTAGTGTAAATAGTACAAAAAACAAATGAACAAATGCGAATCTAAATTTTATTTAAAATTTTATACGCACAAGCATGTTTTAACATGTAAGGTACATACTTCAGTATTATTTATGGTACGTTGACCAGAACTCTCTAGTGCTGACCGTATCGACTCAGTGTGGCGAGTTGATTCGAGTTTATTCGATGGGACGAGTTAACTCAGTAATTCAAGTACAACTCGAGTACACATAGACTCGATTCACTCGAGTACGAGTTTTACAAATTTACTTGAGTCATTCGATTCAAAAACAAATCAAATCGCATCACTGCAACAAAGTGGGTGTGAAATCGGTCAAAGCATGAGGAGTGTTCTGTTTATCAAACAGTTTATACTATCTGGTATTACATTTTTTTATATTTGATTTCTTTTCTTTATTTTTTAAATTTGTATCTGCTTTAATAATATATCTATCGTAATATTATCTCTGTATCTATTTTAACATTACCTCCTTCAGTTTTTATTTATTGCATTCCTCTTTACGTTATCAAATCTGGGAACCGTTTTGTTATCTTCTCAATATGTTAATAATATTTTTGTTAAAATATATTGTTTAAATATTATGTGTACCTGTTTTTATTTGTTTCATTCCTATTTGCGTACTTTTAAAATCATGAAATAGTTTTGTTATTTATTTAATATGTCTGCCCACATATATTGCAAAGGTTGCATTCCGAATCAGATCGATCAATATTATTTATTTGCACTATTTTCTAAATAAGTTTGGCTAAATAATATCAGAAGTGTTGCAAGTCTGAAAAGCAAATTCGTCTGCCAATCTACTCTTCGAACTAAAATATTTTATGGAAGGCTTCAGAAGACTTGAAAAAGATATAGTTTCTGCCATGTTTGGGGTAAACGTAAGTTTATTTACTTATGCAAATACATTCTTTGATATAATGATGCATAATTTTATCTAGGGAATCAACAGGACCCACTGCATGAGAATCGCAAATATTTAATATGCTAGATCCTTTTAAAACTTTCGAAACTGTCAAATTTTTAAGTTATTATGTACTAAATTATCTGTATATACATACTTGAATGTAATACGTCATTTAAATTTCTTAATCTCTCTATAAATTTTTCCGTAAATTAATTTTGTGTACAATAAAATAATATTGTAAGTTTATTTAATCTTGTATAAATATACAATTAATTCCCCACTAAGTAACAAATTTCAAAATATTTATTTCTGGATCATTACTAATTGAAAATCCACTATAGTGACTGTCAATGTGAGGTACATTCTAATTGCTGTGAACAGATTTGGCAACACTGAAATTCATTTATTCCTAAACAAATAATTTAAAGTATCCAACGGCATAGTGGAATTGTCAATAAACATTGATAATAATTCGATTTCATCAAAGAACTTGAACTTCTCTACATCTGAAGAGCCAGCATGTAACAGTTTATTTTGTAAATTAATAAAATAATGTGATTTTTTTGTATCTAAGTCCAAATCCTTCCAAATGTTTAATATTTGAAGAAATGAAAAAATTATATTATTTTGTTTATAAAGTTCGGATCATTTGTCGAACTTAGTAATTGTGGTACCTAATAGGTAGTAGTAAACATTTACTTTAAAGTATGTTTCCGCATCTGTTATCGGTTTATCCTCCGCCTCATTGTAAAGTACCGCTACTGTTTACGCATTTTTAAAGAACTCCCTAAAAGCAGACTCACTACGAAATTCAGGTAAGCTTATTTTCGCATGACAATACGACGTCTGACTTTTGAGGAGTCTTGCTAACTATATTTATCTTGCTAAAAATTTCGAACTAAATAAGTTGAGAGCAGATAAATTTAAATGACTTAATTTTTGCCAATAATGAATATATGGTAAATAAGACATCACACATATTGCCTCAACCTTCCTCTCCCATCGAGTATTTGAGAGTGGTTTTAGAGTTAAAGTTGGCACTTCTTTGGTAAGTATTTGTCAATGTGCTGTTGATGCAGAAAAGAAAGCATAAATTTCTTGTACAATTGAAAAAAATTGACAATTTCTAACAAACTTTTAGCAGCATCATTCACTACCAAATTTAGGCTACACAAGGTACATGCGCATGGGTTTAAGTCCAAAATTTGTTCCAGTAGTATAGGAAAAAATCCTAGAAAATCTTCTTTTTCTCAACCTTGTTGTTGCTTGTATTTAAAACAATGTACCATATGACAACCAATATTTGTTCTTCGTGTCAAACTTCCTGGAGTGCAATGTAAAATAATTGAAACGTATTTGGATTGTCAAAATTCCAAGACAATAATTTGTTTGTTCTTGTTTATTTGTATTTTCGTTAACTTACCATGCTTCTCCACTGCACTAGGATTATACATTAACAGTTACTTTTGATGAACTCTGACTTCAGTGAAAGTCGTAATGCAATTTTTATAGCACTGTAGCAATAAATTAAACTTAAATTCGCATGTTCAAAGGTCCAAAGGAGCCGCAGCTGTCGGGCCTTGCTAACGCCTTACTGCGTCGGCCATAACACGGGCGCAGGGTCTTTGAGAACGCCGTGAGTGACGCATGCTTCATCAGCGGCACTCCCTAAGATCTTGCGCCCATATGCGCTGCACGCCCAGCACCATAGGTAAAGCCGGTACTGTACGACATATTGCTGTGGAGTGGGTCTGCTAATACTGAAACCATATTTATTTTGCAAAAGAGAGCTCTTTGCTTGATGTATAAATTAAGGTCTAGGTTTCATTCAGAGTACTATTTAAAGTGATTGATATAGGTACATTACCTTCTCATTATATCTTCCATATATTTTGCATGTGAAGAAAAAACAATCACTTCTCCGTAAAGATAGCGATTGTCACAATTCCATTACTAGAAATAAAAATAAACTGGATATTCTCACCTTTAGATTTGTAAAGAAATGTACTTCATTCATAGGTAAAGTACATGCTTCTACAATAAAATACCAAAGATATATCTTGATACTTCGCAACAATTAATTTTTAATTAATTATTTTACATCGCCTTAGTCTTAAAAAAAAGACTTAACTTGCTCTTAGTAATATATCAGATATCTGTGTATATAATATAGTATATAATCCGTAAAAAAAATCTGAAATGCATATTACATAAATGAAATTAATAAAAAGACTTTGGGTGTACGCTTCGCCAAATAGTAGTCAATCTAGTTAGCCAGCCAATTGTTTATAAAAAGATTGAATCGCATTAAATAATAATTTGTAAAGGTAGAAAATTCAATATTAATTAATTTAAAATATTACTTTTCGAAATAAATAATTATAATATTATTTTTCTTACATTTCTCCTCCATTACTTTCTCCACACAGTAACAAAAAGCTAAAAAATCGATAAAAATTCAAAAGTCACTTTACTTGTTTTAATTTTTTTGGACAAACTTCTTCTTGAATGTTTTCTATATGGTATTTGCAAAAAATTATATGGTACTTGCAAAAAATTATAAATGTTATGCTGATTATCACGGTAATCAAATATACTAATCTGAAACTTTAATTATCTTAAATTGAATCAAATGTACCACTGATCAAAGGAATGGCGATGCTTTTTATAAACAAATAAGTAAAATATATTGAATTCATTTTCGGTCATATTAATGAGAGAAAAAAATTCTCAGTGCAAATAACCTATAGTTGAAGTAAAACTTTTTTGATGTTGTGACAGGTATTACGTGGTCAATGATGTAGTTATTTTGCAAAGTAGCAACTTCCAACAGCAAATATCTTGAATCATGGTTCATTTACTCCCATCTGTTAAAGAATTGCATTGTTCATCTCCAGAACTCATCATCATACCCTGACCTGGTCAATGGTGTAGTTATTTTTCAAAGTAACTACTACCAGTTGCCAATATCTTGAATCACGGTTGATTTTTCTAACATCCCTTAAACAGTTCCATTTTTCATTTTGGAATCTCATCATCAGATCATCACCATATTTCTAAGAGTCCCTTATAAAGGCTCGCTAGTATACACTTTTAAAGAAAACAATTATTAGTATTATATTTTATAAAAACAGAATACAAATATATTCAAGTACATATGTGTATATAATACATATACTCACGAAATTCTACAGTCAGTCGATGCTTTCAAATATAGGAAAGAGAGCAAGTAAACTATAGTCTTTACTGAATGTTATTTCTGTCTAAAAAAATTTAAGTAACTTTTAAGTTGTGCCTAAGGAAGTTTTATTTCAAAAAATTCATGGTAATTTTGTTAAGATAAGTTTTGCATTAAGAATTATATAAAAAAAAACTATAACTATTTGCGACCTGACATTATTGTAATCACATTATAATCTCACTAATATTAGGAGGAAAGTTTTTTTTTGTTTGTATGTTTGTTTTTTAGAGAATCATGCAAAAGCTAATGATCTGGTTTGTGTACAACTTCCATAATATGATAGATAATAGTTTCCAGATTGCCATAAACTATACCATGTTGTATAATTTTCAAAGTATAATTAAGAACACCGACATAATCGAAGAAAAAATTGTTTATATAGGTGTTTTCATGACAAACATTGGGAAAACTATTTCAGGTACGTATATAGGTATTTCAGGTATTTCGCTAGTGGAAACTATACCCACTGGGAATAGTAGAAGTTTAGGTATAAAAATATCCACAAAAAAGTCTGGAGTAGCAAGTATATAGAAGTTGTTGTTGTAAATGAGCCACCGTAATGTTTTTTAACTTTAAAAATTGATATGAGCAGAGAAGTGAAGTCTATTAATTCATTAAATTAAAATAATTGTCATAAATCATTTTTTAAACATTTATGGACATAAAACTTGCCCTCTATTTTAAGTAAAACAACAATATATGTGACAGGTAATCCTGGTAGATTTATATAAAACTGTACTTTGCTCTATGCCGTTTAGTGACAAATAAACAAATTTAGACTTATAAGCCGGCCATCATATCATATAACATATAATTTTGAGGCAGCATCCAAAAAATGATGATCTCTAATATTCATTAATCTTCGATGCTGCGGATCAACCAATTCTGGAAGTAAACAGTTATTATAAAATTTAACTAGTTTAGATTTAATTTTCTTCTCCCAAAATTACGACTTTCAATTGTCATCTCTCTCTAATCCAAACGGCAAGTAGGCAATGGTCTCGTTTTTTAATGTGCAGCTGATACTGCACCTGGTAATACCAAGCGTGGGTTGTGTTCACAATTAGCTATCCGTTGCTACTTTTTCCCCAAATTGAATTTTTTTGTCTTCAATTGCTTCTTCTATGTCAGCAAAGAAGGACATTTGTTTTCTCAAATGCCATTTGCATATTTACCTTCGGGAGTAACCTCTAGAAAACAATATTCCTCATCAATAAAAAAACTGCACTCCTCGATAACCATATTCTTGGATGCAAAGCTGGTTTTAGCATAGTTTATTCATTACCTTTACCATATTTGATAGATGGAATATTGTCTATTGGGGCACTGTACAAAATGGTATTGATGAGAGATTCGCGAAGAGTACTTTTTATTTACACAGAAGTTTATTCGAATTTCAAGGCATTTTGAACTACTACTTTCTAAGATAGTGTTTCTTACCAAATTATCTCGTTCGATTTTTCTGAGAACCAATTCACCTAAAAATTCAGATTTACATTTCTCGAGTGAACTGTCATGCATATCAGCTTGTTGGCAATTGACACCAAAATTAGCATCTTTCAATATGCTAGACTGGATTTTTTCTTTAGTAGTTTTGAATGTAAAACTATTTAATAACTTTTTGATTCAAGGCGTGCAATTGTCTCGTTAGCAGGTTTTCCAAAAAGAACTTCACGAACAATGAAATGAAGTCGTTGCATATTAAAAGATATCACTGTGCCTTTATAGCATCCGCTATGAGAACATCTTTGAGGAAAATGCGCTTCCCTCCAGTAAACTTGGCAACCTGAGCATTAAAATTTTCTACGATGTTGCTCATTACATTATGGATTTAACTTCACGAATGTCTAAAAAGTTTTAAGCTTAATTCTAGAAGTTTACATATTACAGGGGATGCTACTAGTTGTGAATAACATTTTTATCATCACGAGTTGCTTGAATGTTTGAGGAACAAAAATATTGTGCACAATATGTGTGGCCGCCACGTACATGATAAGGACATTTAGGATATCTTCTGCTAAACATTTAATTTTTTTGTCTAAACTTAATAATTGTCGTTTCCAGTGACAAATCATGAAATTAACCCAAGCTCTTAAACGTACAGATTCACCTTCAACGATTCTACATGGACTAATAGGATAGTGACTATCATTGCTTCTTGCTAACAAAGCAATGCAATAATTTCGTAAAAGATACTTTTTACATTCTATTTTTTTCACTGTAGTATTTGCACATGGGTTTAAATCTAATATTTTTTTCAAGTACTGGTCACAATCAGAAATAAGTTTTTCAAAAATGAAGTTTCGATGCGGATTGAAATTTTAAACCCCTCCTTAAGAATAATGGCTTTTAAAGCACATATGTTCCAAAGGAGTAATATTCTTATTTTTTGCTCCACTACAAATTACACAATATTTATTTTTAAAACCCAAATACAGGAATTTTTTTGTATGAAAGCCTGCGATAGCAGCAGCACCTGAAAGGGCATTGTAATTTGATCTATGTGATCTTTTTGACCAAAACCCATCAGCTGCTACCGTTATTGTTGGTGTTCCTTGAACCTATATGAACATTGTATTATTTTCCTCTTCTTTCGCGACCTGTCGCATAATATGTTCAGAAGCGGTTTGCCACCAGTCAAATACCTGATTATGAAGACGACTGTAAAATTGCCAAGATATCTTTGTAATGTCCGAAGTGGTTGTTATGGTGTCTAAATAGCTAAAGCTAATATTTACTGAAGGTCACTGCTAAATTTCCTTAAAATCAAAGCAAAGTTTATTTTTTACATGACAATGCTCAATCCCACGTAGTAAAAGTAACGTGTGAAAAATTACTTTCACTTGGATGGAGTGTGATACTTCACTCATCATACTCTCCAGACTTTTCGCCATCTGATTACCAACTGTTCAGCTCTCTATCTAGTAATTTATGCAATAGTAAACTTTAAAGACAAAAATTATATCAAAATCGAACTTCACCTGTTTGTCAGTCAAAGGTCCAAAGATTTCTACAAGGAAGGAATTTTAGCTCTGCCTATATGTTAGCAACAAGTGTTAGATACTAACGGTGCTTATATAATTTGCTGACTGATTTTATCCATTATATATAAAAACTTGAAAAGTTTGAGTACAGAGATTTTAGGTTTAGAAGTTACAAATCCACTGCCATTGATTCTCCAATAGTGTATAGAGCAGAGAATTTTGCACAATATGGTATTGTTGGAATGAAACTGGAAAAATTGTCTCTTGTTTTAATTAAATAATGATAGTAAATTGTAAGCGTAGTAAGAAATGACGTAATGTTGAACATCCTTTAGTTTATAATATTATAAAATAATAGTCTTGAAAGTAAGCATCATATTGACTACCAAAACTCTGTAACTCAATTAAAATATAATTAAACTTGTTTTATTAATAAGCCATTAAGTTTCTTTGTTGGTTCTTCTTAATAGTCCTTTGTGCCGGTGCTTTTATTTAATGTAATAAAATATTATAAATTAGAAATTTTTCTTTCATTTATCAAAGTGTTTATGTCCCAAATTGGAAATAATGACATCTGTCAAGTTATTGCAATTTTGTGGCACGTAAGTAAATCATATGTTCAATGAACACGCTTAAAGTGTGAACAATACGTTCGCGCTTTCTCACTTACACTTGTACCAAAAAGACTAGTGTATTATAATATTGAAGGCACAATAAACAAAATGACGTAATTTTCATTCATCTCCATTAGAATTTGTAGTGGGCTCATTCTCTACAGTGGAAAAAATTGGTTTTTTGATGTATGGGTGTAAGATGATGACGCAAAATGAAATGTGAAGTAAAATTTAAGATATTTTTACCACACTCTGAGAATGTGAAAACGAAAACTGCATTGAAAGGTAATTCACCTGCTCTGTTATATTGGTGTTCTTGATGGCTCTTTCAAAAAGCAACAAACATCTTTTTGGAATCAAGTAATTTTCAGATTTCTTTTCAGAGATATTTCCTTTTAAGTTCACCATGCAGCTGCTATATACCACGACCATTCCTTCCCTTCTAACTTCTAAAATATTTTTTCGGAAAAATGGGAAAGTATTGTAATTACATTTCATAAAAATTATAACGAACACTGTACCATTTACACTTTTCTATTTTTTATATTGAAAAATATTTCATGTAATATTGAAGTTTTGTCAAATTCGTAAGGTTTTTATTTTCTTATTAATGAATATTAACAAACATCTTGTTTGTGCTTATTCAAAATTTCATACCTCTTGCCATTTTATTTCTTGACACGTTCAAAAAATATATCCTTACAATTGACCACTCTACCGATGTATGCAGGCAAGCAATGGACTGGTAGTCTCATGGTAATCAGTACGGCAGTTTGCCATCAGATTGGATGTGTTGCGGAGAAAAGCAACCTCTCCGTTGACCCTAGAACATGTACCTTAAATTATATATATTTATATATATAATTATATATATATTTTTTGTTTTCACTGCTACGTGACAATCTATCTAGGGACAAGAAGTCATTCGTTTATTTGATTTGTACCTAGCTAAATGTTTCTTTATAGAGAGCTTCTATTAAATGAAGTATTCCATCGGAGAGTTGTCTTCAATATTGCTGGCACTGAATGTTGGGATGTCTTTCCTTTTCAATCTCACAAGATGTAGTGACCCCCCCTCCTCATTCAATACTTAATATGCTTGTATAAGCTCATTTGTGTAGTTTAAAATTTTGCTTTGGTATTTCACGCTGAAGTGGAATATTTCCTGTTTAATGATATTTATGTTAAGATCCAGGTATATATATTTATTGCTGATACACATTGTTCTGATTGCCTTGATCTAAAATCTTTCAAGGATCTCGATGTCGCTTTCACTAGATGTACTCCGTAGCTGGATATCATACATCCAGATGGGTTTTAAGATGGTTTTGTATACTATCATTATGCTCTAGTTGTTTAACTGATAGTGTCATCCTATTAACCAATAAATATTATGCAGTTTAGGATAGAGTTGTTTTCGCTTGGTCCAAATGTGTTTCTGCCAAGTACATTCCAAGATACTTTGCGTGGTTTTCTTCAGGAATTTCTTCACCATTGAGTTCAACTGGAGGGTAAGTCTCTTTCCTAGTTGTTGTTGACTTGGTTTGGTTAGTTTTGATTCTCCATTCTTTCAGTCACTTCACCAATTTGTCTTAAATATTTTTGTAAGTATATTAACGCTGTTTCCGGGCTAAAGTGGGTAGATAACAATGCTATATTATCTGCAAAAGTCGCAGTCATTGTATTGTCAGATGAGATTGAGAGGTCTGTTGCATAGATTTGGTACAGTGTCAGACTCAGAATACTGCCTTGTGACCTGAGCAGTCATTATTTAGTTTGACTTGAAAAGTTCTTTTGTGGAGGTAGGATTTGAGGATATTAATGAACTAGTGTGGAAGGGTGCTTCTTCAGTTTGCACACAAAGCCCTTTTGCCAAATCTTATCAAATGCCTGGCTAATAACCAAGAATGTTGCTGTGCAGTAAATATGATTCTCCAAGCATCTGTAAATAGTATAGACAATGCGATGAACATGTTCAATAGTTCCATGTTTCTCTCTGAACCAACTTGATGGTTTGGCAGTATATATTTTAAATGCTGTTTCATTCTCAGTAGAATGAATCTTAATAGAGAATGAAACAGACCACCACTTGGGCTATCTTTCATTGGCTAGGAAAGTGCTCTATTTTTAAGCAAGTGTTGAATATTTTTACTCAACTCATTATTCCTTTACACTGAAGTTTTTTCAACAGACTTGTATAGATAGGTCATATCCAGGAGATTTGCCTCCAGAACATTTCGTATAATAAAATTCACAAGGGCACGATGACTGTAATTAAAGAAAAGAGGGGTGGTAGTGAAGATTATGTCATTAGATGGAGGTAAATGGAGGTTCATAATTCAGCATAGGTTACACTTCATTACTGCTAGCTTGATACAAAGCAGTGTTTTGTATATTCACGTATATTCCACGGAGGATAAGATATCACCTAATTTTTGATAAAGTTAAATTTGTTTATATTTCTGTATTATTACATACACTCTCTTATGCAACTTTGAATGCAGCTATATATTGCTGGCACTGTATGCTTTTAAAGAACACAAGCGAAAACCATTGATTACTCCTACAACAAGTACAAAACATTGTCCATCCCATAATATAAATGAAAAATAATCACTCCAACATTGTATTGCTTCAGGACAATTGAGAACATTCCACAGACCACTAAGCTGTTGATATGTTATGTCGTTGAATACGTTGAGCTGCTGAACACTGCTGATACGCTGTGTTCCTACAGAAACGAGGAGGTATATATTACTGGAGCATGGTTAAAATGATTATCTAATAAAATTGTGTACAGCTACTGCAATAACTTACTTCATTTAAATTATATTTTACTGTCATTAGTTCTTCCCACTCACAGCATTCATTTGTGTATCTATTTCTTTGAACTTGTTAAACGCAAATGAATGCTGAAGGCGGGAAGGACTAATGACAGTGAAATATAATTTACTTCATTAAAATTATATTTTACTCTCATTAGTTCTTCCCACCGATGACGTTCATTTGGGCTTAACAGGTTAAGAGAAATAGATAGATTGTAGAAAAGTTCCCCTTTAGAGAATTATTTTATTATTATTATTATTTTATGTACTTTAAGTATCTAATTGAAACATATGGTGGACTTATTGCTATGAGTGCAATCTCTTACGGCTAACTAAAACACCAGTCCAGCCTCACCCGACGAGCGGCCAGAAGTCGAACCCGGGTCCTTGTGGTGTGCCACGCTGTCAAAGGCTTGTAATCAACTCAATACACCATGGGAACAACTTTATCGATTTACATAAATGCAATAATAAAAGTATAGAAAGTAATAATATTTCTATTCCATATTATTATATATAATAGAAATATTATAATATTATAATATTTTTTATTATTGCGTTTACGTAAACCGGTAAAGTCGTTGCCGTGGTGTATTATTATTTATAAAATGTTTAGTTAAATATGATGACATCATAACCTACTAGAGTGTGATAGGCAGCAATTATGGTATGTCTAATAATGCCAAATTCTGATAGACTTCATTTGTTTCCGTCACTGACCTATAAGGACTTACAATTTCTTACTATTTCGGTTTCTAACAATTTTTTGTATCAATAAATCATGTATTTAATTCTGTTATTCTTTTAGTGGTTTTAGCGCCTACTTTTCTTCTTGTCTATTACACGTTTATATGACTATATTGCAAACAAGAAGAGAGTTGCGTGCAGATACTATGGTAAAATATTTCACTACAAAAGATTACCTGAAGTTCCGTTTGCGACACCAAAAAGATTTGCACAAAATGGTTATTTAACCATGCACATGAAATCCACACAGGTGAAAAGCCCTGCAAGTGTTCTACATGTGATGCGACATTTACATATGCTAGTTGTTTAGCCACGCAGATGAGAACAGTAAAAAGTGAAAAAGAGAGAGGTGAAAAATCCTACAAGTGTGGCCATGTGTAAAGCGACATTTGCACATACTAATAGTTTAACAATGCATATGAAAATACACACAGTTGAAAAACCATTTAAGTGTGGCACATGTGAGATTCTACAAAGTGATCATTTAACTAATCATATGAGATATCATTTAACTATTTAACTAATCATATAGATGTATAAATGTGTTTATTTATCAGAAACTAACATAATTTTGTTCAATTATCCAATTATCTGTATATATATTGCTCTATCTGTTTGTCATCATCATATTAAGATAATATCAAATTGTTTTTAAACCATGAACATTTAAAATTACTTTTAAAGCCCAAATTTAGAAAATTGTACACTAAATAAAATATGTTAAGTACAAAAAGAACTGGCACTAGGACGATTCTGTACATATTAAGGTGCATAAAAAAGTTTAAACAATAAAGGTACACAGTATTTCTATTGAACAATTGGCAAATATTGATATTAGGAAAATAATAGACATTGTTTAAAAAAATTATGCAACATTTCTAGGGTCGTAAGAAAAAAATATAGGTACAGGAGGGAGGTATTTCAATAAATTTTAAAATATTTTTTCTTCTTCTATGCATTATGCAAACGCGACACATCTTCAATGACATCTTCCTGTAAAATTTCAACCCATCAATAATATTATTCTAAAAATCGCCAAGTTCTTCTCTTTAAAATGTTCATGCACTAAGTGGAATACAAAATTGAGTACTAAGCAAATCAATGATCCTAATGGAATCTGGTTTATTTATTTATTTAATATTATCCAGAAACCCAGCTGTTCTTACAATATATGTGTACAGCCATGAAAACCTACTATGTACCTATGAAACTCGATAAGTACACTAAACTGAAACCTTATTTTCCTTTCTGGCTATTAGCCAGTTTTTTATTATTTGTCAGTTTTTTCTTTATTGCAGTCTTATGCTCTACATGTATACCAAACTTCAAAATTCTAGCTCTTCTGGAAGTGGCCTTGAGGTTGTCATGATAGGTCAGTGAGTTATGAGTGTACAAAATACATACTTATTTATTGTTGATGTCCAATATTTGTAAAACTGCCGTAGATTAAGATTAGGACTGAGTATTCTCTCTCCACACCTTAAAAATACAGACAAACAGACTACCAACATTTGCTGAAGCTAAGTTGGCTGCATGTTAAAAGCACTATGATGTGTTTCGGGTAAAGGGTGCAGTATTAGATTTTAGCAAAGCAAGAGCTACGATCCTGTAATTTACAGATGGACAGACAGTATTCCATACAATATTCCATTTTTAAATTTCGCTGCAAAACCCTAAAAACTGGCGCTTATATTAAATAGGTTCTTTGATAGTTACACTCAATGTATCAATACTTTTGTGAAGGTACTCTCGTATGAAAGCTAGACTAAGAAGTGTTGTTAAAAATGTGAATGAAAAAACCAAAAAATTTATTGATTGATTAATATATTTAACATGTTGAGGATTTGATCTTACATCAAAATGCCATGGTTATGCAAGTAACTGTAATTACGTTCTGTGAATTATGTTTCCACTATTAAGAAACATTTATACATATTTAAAGCTGTTATGTCATGATAAAGCTTTATTACATCCACTTGTGAAGCTGCTGTGCCAACTCACAACTAAAACAGCCTTTACCGATGCAAACTTGTCATTTGATATAATTATTTATTACAAACAATATTTGATAATTAGCTTTAAAAATTAATATATTAATTTCTTTTTCATACAAACTAGAGTTAAGTTGTATTAATTAAAAGAAATTTATATTTTTATTAAAATACGAATTTTAATACTCAATTTGTCAGAAAAAATGTGCTGATAGCAAGAAATGCGGTAAATGCAGAATAACAATACATCATTTCTTTGTTACTGAAACACGCATCAGATACTGATATCATCTTTATCGATTTTTATTTTATTTCAAAGTTTCCATTATTAAATTTAGTTTTTTTAAATATTGTCTGAACGAGAACTTCTTTGCTTACAAGAAAAGTATTTATTTATTTGTTTCCTGTTTTTTGATTTAGTACTTAAATTATTTTTGATAATAAACAAATAATAAAATATTACTTTTTTTATTTGATTGTTACTTATTAACCACCTTAGTATACATGACTATAAATATCCGTCAAATAACTAACAAGCAATGAACAGTTTTACTGTGTGCGTGAACTATATTTGTTGTTATGACCAAACTCTGTTATTATTAACATAGTAACCGACTTACCTTTATCTGCATAAATTAAATTAAATCTTTCACGATATAACTTCCAAGATCTCTGTACGAATAAGAACACCGTATTTCATCATACAGGAATTATTCAGTTTCTTGGGTTAAAAGTAGCCTACGAATTAATATGAATTATGAACTATATATAAAGTAGGTTTAAAGAAAAGCAGCCAAGACATTTAAGCATGATCGATATTTAAACACACTTTGTGCTATTAGTATCCATGGGTGATGTGGTACTCCACCATATGATCTATATGCACACCAAATTTCATGACCACTCGTTGCTGGGTTGTAGAGTGAGGAGATAACAGAGACTCACGAAGTTTAATTGTAAAGAACTTTTTGAATATATTTTCTACTTGCAATGTCTCTTATTAACTTGTTATATTAATTTATTTCAATTGATAGCAAACTAAGAAGGGCGAAGGCGAGTCATCGGCGCCTTAAAACCGATAAATCTAGCTAAAGGAGACAACCCTGACAAAAAAACCAGTGTGCAGCCCGAAAGGGTTGCCCCAGCACCGTAAACCTGTGGTTATGTTTTGCAGGAATGGGAGTCTGAGCTTCGCCACTTGGACTACGAGGAAGGTAACCTCTTCAAAAATCCCCTAATCCTACGGTGCGGGGCGCGCCAAGGGGATGAATAGCTGGCAGGACAGTCCACCTCCTAGCAACCAACCTTGGTGGATCAGGCGAACCATCATTGTAATAGCCTTCTCTCTGGGAATGGGCATCACCTCAGGAGTGACCTTTTAAATCGACCCTACTCGTGGGAACATTAATGATGAGTACAACAATGGATAATAATGATATGCCATGCACCCCGGCTAGCCCCCGGCGCTCGCAGGTACCCGGGCCTGCGAGTGTGAAGTATGTTACCGAAGAAGACTACACAGGAGTAGGCGACCAGGCCCCTGTGGCAGTAAATGCTACTGACAGCAGCAACAAAAAAAAGTTCATTCAACAGTCTTTTCACCCGAGTATGTTTCTATCAAGACACAGATCTGAATCTTTGGGAAGTTATGCAGAAATTAGTGAACCTCAGTCGAGCAATAAACCCAACCCTCCATCCTGGTAGAGAATACCAAACAGGAATTCCAAGAAAAAGAAATTGTCATAAACACCATCTCCAGACCCTGTCCGAACATCAAACCGGTTTACTGGACTGACTATTGATCTTGATGAGGAGAATATTGAAAAGAAAATGAGAAAGCCAAACAAACCTCCACCAATAATACTTTATGGTGTTGAGGACGTTAATAAACTAACGGAACTCCTAGAAACAGTGGCCGAAAGAAATCAGTTTACCTACAAAATAGTAAATAGGAACCAACTCAGAATCAGCAGTGTGGAAATTGAGGTCTACAAAAAACTGATGACGATTGTTAGAGAGAACGGTCTTATAGGCCATACATTTAACAGGAAGGACATAAGAAACTTCAGAATAGTAATAAGAAATCTGCACCCATCTACTCCGCTCAATACCATCAAAGAAGAGATAGAAGCCACTGGTAACATAGTTACTGGAGAAATTATCAATGCTAAGTATGGCCCTGAAAAGAAAGCAACTTCGACATTCTTTGTGAACTTGGCACCAGGGCCCAACAACAAAGCAGTCAAACTTCTCAAGTACATATACCAGCAATCAGTAGTGATAGAGGATCCCCGAAAAAGAACATCTATTGTACAATGTCATAGATGCCAACAGTATGGTCACTCCAAGAACTACTGTATGAGGCTATACCGCTGTGTTAAATATGGAAAATCCCATAGGACATCGGAATGCGAAAGGCGTGGCCGCAACTCTCCTGCACTGTGGGCTTTGTGTAACTAGGGGACTACGTGCGAGGTTTATCAAGAAATATTAGCTCGTAAAAAGAAACGAAATGTAAATACAAATAGAAGAGATCTAACTACTGAACAACCTCAAACCAAAAATGACTATGCAGACATGGGCAGATCCGAGAATAACATGAGACAGAACAGAACCACTCGCCAGAATAGAACATATGCCGAAACTCTTAGTCAAAACCTTTATAAAAGTACAAAGAGTGTAGAAGAGGATACCAACCAGAACACCACCACTGTTGATACAACTGCGACAAACATATCAGTGGAGTATGTACTTTTAAAACAAACTGATAAGTTCAACCTCATCATTCAACAAATGAGTACTCTTATGAGTCTCATAGCTAAACTAGTAGACCGACTCTCAAAAAGATTTTGTTATGTCTAGCTACTATTAACATAAATGGGTTAACACCTAATAAACACGAAGTGGAACTGTTAATGAAGACACATAACATAGACATACTCCTTATCTCGGAAGCTCATTGTACCATTAACATGTACCTTAGCTTCAAAGATTATCGACAGTTCATCACCTCATCCAGATGGTACAGCGCACGCCGGAACTGCAATTATAATTAAGAAATCTATAAAATATCATCAAATGCCTGATTATAAAACAGAACATATACAAGCTACAACAATAGCTGTAGAAGACAAAACTGGTTACCTTAACATATCTGCAGTGTATTGCCCGCCGAGACATGCAATAAGTGAGATGATGTTCACTGACTTCTTCAATACTCTAGGGAGTCGTTACATCGCACTGGAATTCGAAGCACATGTATTGGGGCTCTAGAGTGACGACTACCAGGGGTAGACAATTAAAGTCAATGTTGGATAATCACCATAGCTTTGCCATAACAACTGCAGAACCAACATATTGGCCAAGCCATTCTGACAGACTCCCTGACCTGCTGGACTTCTTTGTCGCTGGAGGACTCTCTAAGGAATATCTTAAGGCTGAATCATGTTATGACAGTTCATCAGACCATACACCAGTTATACTTACGGTAAGCTCTGGTTTGATAGAGACAATGGACCCCATTACTCTCTATAATAACAGCACTGACTGAGAATCCTTTGGGCAGTACATAACAGACCATATACAAATGAAGGTAGCTTTGAAGACAGTTGATGATATAGACGAAGCGACAGAAATACATCACAAGACTAATCCAGGAATCCTGTTGGTTGAACACTCCTTGGGAGATCTCAAAATTTAAGACTACTAACTATCCTGCTGAGATCAAAATGGCAGTACTGGAAAGGAGAATACTGCGCAGAGTCTGGCAATCAACTGACCTCGATGTAGATAAGCAGAACTTCCATGTAGCGAGTAAGCAACTAAAAGAGATCTTGACAGAATGGCATAACAACACGCTTGCTACGCAATTGGAATCCCTAACACCTACTCCACAAACAAACTACTCGCTGTGGAAGTTTACCAAAAATTACGACAGACCGCATTCAACAATACCCCCTCTGAGGTGCAACAGTGGTTGGGCAAGGACACCTCAAGAAAAAGCAGATTGTTTTGCCAATCATTTAGCAAAGGTATTTAGCCCGAATCCAAACCCAGACGGTGAGACTGAACAAATTGTGGACTCAGTTCTGCTTCAGGATTATCAGATGTCGGAGTAACGGTTTATGAAGCTTGGCGAACGATCAGAAGTTTAAAAGATAAAAAGGCCCCTTGCCTTGGACCTAATTACTAAAGAAGTATTAAAACAACTACCGAGAAAGGCAGTGGTGTTCCTAACAGTATTGTTTAATGGCATCTTAAGAGTCCTACACTTTCCACAGCTGTGGAAAGTATCGCAGATACGTATGATACACAAAGCTGGCAAATCAATACATGACGTCTCGTCATATAGACCTATTAGTTTGCTCCCAGTATTATCAAAAGTCTTTGAAAAGCTTCTTCTACACAGAATCAAACCAATACTGGATGAGGATAACATCATACCAACACATCAGTTTGGCTTTAGATCTCAGCACTCTACGGTGGAACAGGTCCACAGAGTGTACGATAGGATAAGAAAAGGATTAGAAGAAAAAGAGTACTGCTCCTCAGCATTTCTGGATATACATCAGGCATTCGACAGAGTATGGCACAGAGGCCTACTTTACAAAATTAAGACCTACCTTCCACACAGCTACTTGGAATTGCTGAAATCATATCTCTCAGATCGAATGTTCCAAGTGCGAGTAACTGACGTCACATCTAAGCTCTTAGAAATTCAAGCTGGGGTTCCTCAGGGATCAGTGTTGGGCCCAGTGCTATACACCATCTGGTCAGCAACAGATGGCGTGACTAGTGCCACATACGCCGATGACACTGCAATCTTGGCCAGCAGCGCAGATCCTGTGGTGGCTTCTGAGATGCTACATCTCCTTGTCATATAGTTGCTGTTAACAACGAGGACTGGACAGTGTATCCTCATGGCTGAACAAATGGCGAATAAAAACTAGTGCAACAAAATCTGTACACGTCACCTTTACTCTGAGAAAGGGCGACTGTCCTCCCATACAGCTGAATCAGACTACTCTGCCACACACAGATAGAGTAAAATACCTGGGCATGCACCTGGATAGGCGTATGACGTGGAAAAACCATGTAAAGAGCAAAAGAGATGAACTCAACATTAGATATAAGAATCTCAAGTGGCTGATTGGACGGAACAGTACTCTGTCAATCGATAATAAGCTACTAATATATAAGACAATCCTTAAGCCTGTATGGACTCATGGCATACAATTGTGGAGCAGTTGTAGTAGTTCCAACATCCTGATACTGCAGAGAATGCAAAATATTATACTCCGATCTATATGTGATGTACCATGGTTTGTTACCAATGCCGAAATACATAAGGAACTTCAAATGAACACCATAAAGGAAGAAATCCTGTCGGCTACAGATAAATATAGGGGGAGACTGGAGGCCCATCCTAATGAACTGGCTGCAAAGCTATTAACGCGCACTTATCAAAAGCGATTAAAAAGGAAAGATATTTTGAGTTCCTAAGGAAAGAGGAGATGTTCTCACTGGAGGACACACTGTAAACGAGATTCAACACTCTTCACCACATCTGATAAAAGTGACAGCACTGATTGCAGATAAATGAAAGAAAAAAAAAAATTTTATTTCAACATGTTATAAAACCTATAATTTTGTATGTATTCTTCAAAGCAGGTAGAAAACTTGTCACGCATGCTTTTGTAGTTGAAAATTTAAATTATACCAGTTATGTGAATGTATAAGGAACATACAGTAACTACATAGACAGTTGTGGTCAACTAATTAGTGATATTAGTACTAAATGAAAAATATTTTTGTTCTAGTCCTCATAATTTGAATGAGTTCGATGTCTGTGTTAATGTTGACATGTGAATAAACTATTGTCCTAAATGTAAGTGTAGCGAATTAGGAAAACAGCTGATTTACTTTAAGGAAACTTAAAACATAATTCCTCTTGCTTACTGTTTTATTACTGGACATTTAATTAGGCGCACAAATGAGAACAAACAAAGAAATTAATTTAACTGCATTATGAACCATGTTTTAGGAAAAATTAAGATAATCTGCTGTTTGGTGATATAGTTAATGAAAATTATTTACGTGTTGATAAAAATTATTTATATTTTGATAAAAATGAATTATTTATTTTCGCATTGTTACCTCAAAACTCTCGTTCTAACCCATATTTTTTGAAAATTAAAATTTTAATTTACATAGGAATGGTGCCAAAATGAATCAAAATGAGAAGCAAAGGTACTTTTTCAAGTTTTGAAATTAGATCATAAACATTTTAATATTACTATTCAGACAACCGGATTTCCTTTGATTGTCTGACACAATTCTTAGGGTTCAAATTAAAATAAAATTGACATTTATATCTCCAATTATATATTACTTAGGTTGATACACTTTAACATGTAATTAAAATAACATTAGTCATAGTTATAATTTTAATTCAATTTGTACAAAATACACTTAATCCAAAAAGAAAAAAAAATACCAATAATCAGACAATATAAAACATGATAATAAAAATAATTAGTTAGGCACACCACAGACGTACTTATCAGGAACAAACCTGATGAAGAAAATACAACGGCTATATACAATATATTTTCAAAGTAATTCTATTATTGTTAAATTATAAATCCATTTTCTAAGTTAAGCAAGTGTCAATGAAAAGTAAGTGTTGATATCATATAAACTTGAATAAAGATTGTTCTGGAGTTGTAATGTTTCAATATATCGCAAAGATATCATATAAACTTGAATTGTTCTGGAGTTGTAATGTTTCAATATATCGCAAAGAATTTTTTGACCTATTTTCTCACTTTGTGACCTGTTCGATTTAAATTATTGTCACGTCTATACCTGTTTTAGGTATAATAAATTTGTGTTTCACATTTTAATATTACAATAGTTGTATGACATTTATTCAGACAAATTATTACAAAATGTCTCTTACGTAACTTTATACTTTTTTAAATATTGTATGTTTTAAATATAGTTGCTGTTAACAAGTCCTAGTGATGTTTGAATATTTAAATGGCACACTTTTTGTGGTTAGCCCGTAATCACCGTCAGGCAAGTTCGGTCTCATATGATTTTGGTGGATAAAATATTTGAGTAATACAACCGATTATTAATCATGTTACATTATATAGTCTAATAAATTTTATATCTAAAAGCAGCTATATTGGTTCCATTGTTCGACTCCTATAGATGTTGCTCCCCATTACATAATTTATGCATTTAATGCTTTTCTCTTTGTTAAATCCACTCATATTGTAACATTTATTAAATAGTAGCTTAGATAATATTAAAAACCTGAAATATGGAAACTTGAGCACACTCAAATAACTTTTAAAAGTATACTGAAATCAAAGTGGTAAAAAAATAATTTTTAGAAAAATTATTTTCAAGTCTTCGTGATATAAAGAATTTTATTAACGGGTATTTTAGTTTTAACGAGATTTTAGTTTGATTTTCGCTAGCTTCAATTTGACAATAGGTCCTATAAAGAAAACATTTTTAAAAATCATTTTACAGGACTTATGCATTATAATTTTATATCAGTAACTTACAAATTGAAAAGTGTATATATAGAAAAGTTACATAATAATTAACCAAAAATTAAAAACTCTGAAATTTAACAAGGAGTCTAATTATAATTTTCAAGCTAGAATAGATTATCCACATTAAGGAATTGGATTAAAACAACAGCATAATTTGTGAGCAAGCATAGGAAATGAAGCAGCAACGAAGCTCGCAGGTGGAACGAACGGAAAATTGTGAATTGACCCAATTTTCCGGTTTCTATCAGATCTTTAATGAGCTTCATATGGTGTCGGACAATAGATGCTGAAAAAAGGAAATATATATATATAGTAATAGCAAGGTTACTGAATTTATGAAAAAGGACTCTCAATTAGGAAATTACTTTTGGAAGAGAGGAAAGTGAGATATGTTTATAAGAGGAAAAATGGTAAATATTCATTACAGTACATATAGCAATCATGACCAGCATTGTCTGGAATCATTAAGAGTATTTGTCATAAATATACAGGCATATAATACATACTTATGTGCATATATGCACGTATAAACAAATATAGAAATAAATGATATATGCTTACACGGTAATATTGTACTGCTCACTACATACCACTTATGTCCTAACCTCTAGTTATTAATAACTGTGGTGGTACGCTAGCTGAAGTTTGACAAACATAATCAAGATAGAGCATAAATATCAGATGCCACGTCTATCTTTCTGCCTATGTGACAGATTGCACTTCGGTTTTCACCAATGGACAGACTGATTCTTGAGAATAGTTTAGATATATAATATATGTTGTGCAAACTGACTTTTGATGACTTTTCTCTAAAAAATTGTAATAAAAACAAACGATTGGGCGTTTTATTGCTTTAAATTGGCAAACCGATAGAGATACATAGAAACAGTAAAAGATGATATTGTTTATCTCCATTAGTTCTATAAAATAGTTTCATGATACATTCACGTACAGGCCATAATAGAGAAATTTACAGTTTTTCGAGACAATAAAAGTCACTACTGAATTTCCGGTGCATTTTTCAGCAATTAAATATTTATGTTATTTTGGCAATCTAAAGGTTAAATATTGTTCTTTATACCAATTCATTTGAACCAACAGTTGAGAAGTTATGAGACTATATTTGATTATGCGCCGAAGAAATACCTATCACAACATATTATAACAGAAAGTCCCCCTCGCATTTGGCCATCTATCTGTGTGGTAATTTCAGTTTATTTCTGTGGAAGCTTTAGTTGTATGATTTAAAAAAGTTTTGTATAAATTAAATGAACTATGACAATGAAGTCACAAAAAAATGTATGGGATGTTTCTCAGCTCTGTAAACCGATAAATGTTAAAATAATGTATGGCAAGGTTGTCCATCTCAAATAGCTCTACAGAAAGGTTTGCGGCAACAATATCTGTCTTTTAAAGTTAACCTCTACACTGTCGAAAAACAGCTTATGTGGAACAGTTTCCATTCATGAGAATTGAGGAATTGTGGATACCTCCTACTGAAGAATGAAACTCATATTTCTTTTTGTAAAAACTTCTTTTATCGTACCGCCAATACCAAAAGTTGATCTTTCAATTCTGAAAATACAAAGTCATTCAGTTCAGTCTGGTTTATTGAATGTGGTTTTCTTGTCACAATTCTAAGGACAAGAATTCAAATAGATTTTTTCAAGGGTGTTGAAATAGAATGTAATTTAAAGTCACATGCATATAGTAACGGAACTGTCTGTCCACAAAGGTGAGGAATTGGTCTTTGCGAAGTTGGAATTTTGTAGTAAATATTTTTGTTCTACATTTCTTCATTATTTATATGTCTGCATTGAGCAAAAGTAGCAGTCGGTTGTGTGATTTTGGCTCTAAATCAACTTGGAGTGTTTGGCTCTAAATCAACAGAATAATGAAAGAGTATACTTTTCGAGATCTTTTGACTCAATTAACTAAAATTGTTGAACGCCCAATACAGAACATTTAATTAGCTATCAATTTCTAAATCACAACTAAAATGCTGTTAACTTCTTTCACTATTCAACAACAAAGAAATTATTACAAATCTAGCAAAAGGTGTGTACCACTAATGACGTGTTGTATTAACTTGAAAGAAAAAAGTCAAAAATGAATATACTTATAAAACACACATAGTAAATTGTGAGCTGTCAAAAATGGCAAAATAATACCTTGCTGCTTAGCTCTATTGTGAAGTCATGTAAAAGAATAGTCATTTTAAATACGTTTAATGGGTAAACAAAGGGTAAATGTAAATATTTTTAACTTTTTAATTTCAGTTATTTTTAAAATAGTAATGGATAAATAGATTTGTCACAAGATTTGAATTCAGCTTACCAAAATTTAAGCAGTACATCTGTTCATTATTCATAGATAACTTTGCAACAGAGCAGTGAAATCTTACAAAAACTACCGAGTGCTTCAAGTATTGCAATAAATGTTATTTTATGTGCACTGAGTACACTCCATCATCACACCACGTTTGTTTGCAAGATATAAAAAGGAGATATCTTGACTCAATAATTTTGAATGGTTTTAAAATTAAAATTGTATCATCAAATAGTTTACCTGCTCTATAATCAACAAAGAGGATCAATGTACTGAAGAAACATTGATGTGCTTTTTGGGTGGAGCAAGCTGCTAGGGAAACAATTCATATTAAAATTCTTAGCAAACTAATTCTTGCCCATTTTAAGCTACTTGCTTCACTTTCTTACAAATTAAACATTTTTTAAGACCAAATACTATATGACATAAGCACACATATTAATACAAATGATGTTATGAACTAAACAATTAAACACCATTTGCTATCCACACTTTGTATTAATACATTATAAATTCTTTATGTATCATGTCATAATGCATTTTGCAAAGTGCTTATTAAAATCGATTCAAGATAATTACCATTTTTAGTGACACTATACACTGAATATGCAAATACAAACACGGATTTATATAAAAAAGAAATGACGAAATAAATTTTAGTTTCTTATAGAAAACTCTTGCAACACAGTGTTCCGTGTAATTAGATAGGTATGTACGATTACACACACTGGTGGCATTCAGGTTATCGGTTTGGGCTTGCCAACTTCGCTTGAATACCAGAAATTAAATATGATTACATATCCATACATCTGACCTGCATTACATATCATAACATCTGACCCACATACATATATTATGTATGTGGGTCAGATCTTCAGAGCTAGCTAAGTGTAATCGCTTATGTAGCACTGTGCACCACTGTGAACAAATCACAGAGTTTAAGTTGAATTAAAGAGGTTGCACACTTAGTTCGATTGCTAGACACATTGGTAGATTGAAACACTTCAGTGTAGTTGTTCGTTTTCAGGTGTCGAAGATAATTAAACCAGATGTCAATTACGGATCGAATTTCATACATTTATCGCAATGCTATTTAAGACATTAAGATTTAAGGCATTACAGAAATTTATAAACATTAAATTAAACAAATTGGATAATTTCTTTATAAAAAGTATATATTGCAAAGTACATTTTCTTTTTTTAGTACATAGAAAGAAATTTTGTCTTTATTCAAGCAAAACATTTGAATTTTTCCATGTGACTCTGCCCTCTGCAAAGCAGTGTGAGAGTTAAAATAATTTTCCTTCCATCAAAAATATAACTGCTCTACCACAACTGTTCATTAGTGGTTATTCAATATCTTTTTCTTATGATGTCAAAAAATCTTGACCCAAATCGTTGATTTACATCTTACATATTATCCTAAGACAGATGATATTATTTATATGATATCCTTCTGATTACATCCTCTCAAACAAGTTCAAAAATATTACCCACTTCAATTAAAAGAAGGTACCTGTTTTTTAATCTTTACTTCTGATCATCCTAAATTGTGGAGGTGTAAGTTTTCAAAACTTAACAGAGGAACTGTTATATAAATTAGAAAGACTTCAAAACCTGCAATGCGTATTCAATTCATCCTACCACATTTCCAATCATTATTCATGACTAAAATGCTGAGATAATGATTACAGGCTAAATCTACATATCTTCGATGCAAATTCAAAAACCTATCAGCTTATCACTTTGATCTGTTTCATAAAAATGAGAAAACCTTCCTAATCCCTCAACACAAAACTGCATTTTATGGAGTATTGTTTATGGGACACATTGGAAAATGAAAATACGAGTACTTACTCATTCATAAAATACAGTTTATTAGCACTGACATTGGTGAAATATAAAACGAACATAAAAACCTTCTACAAATATATAAGGAAAAATTGTTTACTTACGTAGTTCTTCATAGACTTGTATTGACGCCAGAAAGGATTTTACAGTCTCTATCTGGAAGTATATTTTCTCACATATAAGACATAAGGCCACCAACTGCACAACATGGGGGATTTGCCATAACACAAAACCCATCGAAAGTGATACGTCCAGTTTCTGAAATATTGCCATTATGAATGAATGTGTGACAAAAAAAATAATGAGAATCTTTGAAAAACAGGTTTAATTTCAGACAAAATTGAATTTAACTCTCTTATTTAAGGGTAGTTTGTGTGTGGATGGTAATTTTCAGAGCTACTGCAGTTTGCAGATAATTATTCTTTAATTAACTATTTATACCTCTGTCTGTATTCCGTTAATTAGAAAGTTTCAAATTGGAAATTCGAAGTAAATAC
Source organism: Druceiella hillmani (assembly GCA_039881145.1). Classification (NCBI taxonomy): domain Eukaryota; kingdom Metazoa; phylum Arthropoda; class Insecta; order Lepidoptera; family Hepialidae; genus Druceiella; species Druceiella hillmani. Next base: position 1,330,568 of record JAYKKI010000009.1, on the reverse strand, counting down.
ATAATTCAGAGTCTATTGCTTCATTGTACATTCAAGAATGGTTAAACTTGAAAAAAACAAATAAGTCACACATAGTCATGTTACAGATACTGAAACAAAACAATGTTAAACTGAAAATAAAGACAAATTAGAAATCTATGCTTGAAGATGGAAACATGTTGATGATTGGATGCCATAATGAAATAAACAAAAAACAAGAGACGCATCATCGGCCCATTCTCCAGAAGGAAGAAAAAGAATATAAGTCTTGGCTCTTTCCTTGACCTCAATTCAGTCGCTGTTAGATGTAGGTTTAGTTCTTTACGATAGTATTATTCTTGTCAGACCAGGCCTGTTTTTCTAGACTTTTATCTATAAAAAAGTCTAAATGTGTCCACATGTTTAAATGTATTTAAATTATAACTGAGAAAACCTATAATTTTTTGTTGCGTGCTTCATCGATAGTGTGATAAGTTTCTCTACAAGCATATTTATTATTACTTGGGACATTTGTAGGTTTAAATAATAAATGATTTGTCTGTTGAATGTGATTTAGCTTAATGCTTCAAGTTAATTAATTAACTATAAATAACATATATTATGTTCTAATAATACATACATTATATTTTATATTGTCAAGGAAACCATACACATTCAGGAGTAAGCCAGAAAACGTCAGAGTGAGTGACACGTTTCTGTTGACATTTTTTAATGCATTATTTAAAGTTATTTCAATACTTTTATTAAGAATTACTAACACAAACCTGGAATTCAAAAACCTTGTTTAAATAGTAGCACAGGTTTAATAAATTAATATAGAATTGAGATAAGCAATAAACAGTATTTTCTTTTAGCGGCAATAAAAATATAAAATGGTTGTTGGAATTAGGATTATGTTGTGGACTGCCAAATATGGCATCGATAGGTGCTACCATATTTTGTCTATTATTAAATTTTGATGAGATGTTCAACATTTCCACACGTTTTGTTATACTGAATAATATGAGACAAAATAATGTTACTTCTAAATCCAAAATAATTGGAGTAATAATACTAAACACAACAGAAAAGGATATGTTTAGAGCATGTTTTATGGCTATATACACATTAAAAGCAGTATAAAAAATATGATAAACTACAAGAAGACCGATAACTATGAGGTTTCGACATTTGTCACGTCTCAACAAATATCTTCTATGTTCTGGTTTGAAAAGACCGTCTAAGTTTTGAATTCTGCAAATCAATTCTTCAAACATATTTCTGTCACATGTTATATCAATCAACAATAAGCGCAGAATGACAATCATCTGAACTGTCCTAACTGCCGGTGTAATATGTCGACCATGTTTGATTAAAAATGCTGTTTGCGGCTCCATCAATGTTCCAATTATTAACCAAGTGTATTGCACCATAACGATTCCAATTATTAGCAATGTGTATAACTTTTGACACCATAATGTAAATCTAGCGGCAGTTCCATTAGCAGTTTTTCTACAAATGCCAAACACATGCTGGTACTTTAAAATTGGCCACAGTGTATTTTCAATTGACTCATCGCCCATATTAACTTTTGTAAAATGTTTGTGTTCCCACTGAATTTCAGCACGACTATTTTATTCAGTGTTTAAGAAACAAGTGACACTTTATTGATTGAATGCCTTTTGAATAAACAGTCATTAGCTTATCATCGTGTGGAATCTCTCGATTGCTTAACACAAATAACAAAACATCATGTTGACCTTCTTTACCTGGAAACTTTATTGATCTTTGTTTAAACACTACCTATTAATAATGTTTGCTTAGGTAATGTATACACCACAATACTAATATCAAATACCAACAACCAAATCTGGATTACCACCATTCCCAAATATTTGGAACTTTAGTTTGAGGCTCAACATTTTGAAATATGGTATAATAAAACAATTTAAAATACTATTTATCACATGTTTTTTAATAAAATAAAACATGCTTCTTGATTCTATGTATGTTTTTTTACTATGGTATATAAAAAGTATATGGGGTGTTCTGCTACTGACAATGACGTGTCCCCTCCGGAAAAAAATCAGTATTCTTCCAAAATTTCAGTTTCTCAAATTTCATTTTCACAAGCTTTTTTTGGACAATGTTGTCACTATAATAATACTAAAATTCCGATTTTATTGTTTTTGCTCTTTACAAAATCATTGTGATATAGTATTCGAAATGTGTGACAGAGGTGTTTTACATACAAATAAAATGTGTCTCTTTGCGCCGCCTAACGTTACAAAATGCTCTCGCTTAAAAAATCATATAGAACCCTTTAATATAAAATTATTTATTGAACTTCTGAAATATTATCATTAAATTAATAAAAATAAAATAAATGTAAACGTTCATACTGGTTGGTTTAATACTAAAAATATTTTATCGTTGGGTCCGGCTGTATATGTTTTTTTCTTGCTATCTTCCGTCACGCATATTGCAAAACAAAAAACGTGCATTAGCTGTTTGACCTTGAACAATAAGTAACAGTATGGTTTCCCCTCCACCTCAGCCTTACGCTTTGAGACCCCACCCGGGAGCGAGCCGAGTTAGTCGCCTGCAGATAGTGAACAGAGGTGCGTATCTTTATTCGGTAACCGCTCTACCAAGTAAGTTACTACTTTCAAATCTTATTGTAATTCCCATATACGTAATATTATTGTTTCCCAGAAGTAAATCTGTCATATTCACCCACTTTTATGAACAATTTGTAATTAGATGAATGCTGAAATCCTCGAACACTGTTATTTTACACCTCTGTCATGAAGCACCTTTGTTACAAAAAAACTGTGACAGAGTGGCATAACTCGTGACGGAGTGGTAATTTTTGTCTGGAACTTTACCTTGATTGATTTTCACAATAGTTAATTATTATTTTTTGTGTTCTGTACATTACATAATCAATTATTGTATTACCATCGAAGTAATTAAAAAATGGCATTATCTGCGGCGAAAAGGCAGCGACGTTGTTGTGAAAAAATGAAACAAGACCCCGAAAAAATTGCAGAAGTGAAACGTAAAGACTTAGAAAGATACCATGCTCGCAAAAAGCTAGTCAAAGATATGACACCAAGAAAACACAGACAAATGAAAAGAAAATGGCAAGATAGAAACAAGAAGAGAAGAGAACAACAGAAAGCTTTGCAGAACGTTCTAATGAATACTCCGGCTTCCACACCTGTTCCATCAAGCTCCAGGTTACTTCCTTTAAGTCGTAGATCTCGTTCACTGACTCCAGCCTCGTCCGCTGCTAGAGCAAGGGGAAGAGAAAAAGTTAGAGGAGACAGATCGAAAATTTATAGGCAAAATATGAAACTTCAAGACCATGTAAAAAGAATTACAGAAAAAATACGAAAATACAAGAAAAGGCTTCAACGTCAAAAAGATAAAAAAGACGAAATAATACATAATATAACCAGAAGTAGAAAAGAAAATGAAGATAAAATTAAACGCGCCGAAGAAGAAAAAAGAAAATATAGTATTTTGACAAATGCCATTAAGGAACATTACAAAAGTTAAAAAATTAAAGACTGTAAAACAAAACACCACTTTAAAGCAATCCTTGAAGACACAACAATTAAACATTCGTGACTACAACTTAAACTATTTCAAGAGATTTCGGGAATAAAAATAAAATCAAAGAACTGTACATTGCGACCAAGAAATATTTCATTAAAACGGAAAATTCATACGTTTTATCTTAGGGATGATGTGTCACGAGCTACTGCAGGGAAAAGTGAGACTAACTTTTCATAAAAAGAAGATGCATTAAAGGATTTTGTTGGACACAAGGAAAAATCTATACTTATCGTTTCGAATAGAAAATCCGGACGTTAAATGTCACTACAGTTATTTCGCGAGACATAAACCGGTTTATGTCATACCGCCTCGTATTGACGGCTGCGAAACCTGCATGTGCAAGCTGTACGTAAATATTACATTTATGAAAGTTGTTATATTATTTATAAAAACAAAGTTATCAAAACAAATGACATGAATCTGATAATCTCACAAATTGTAAGGGATGTAAATTCATTGACTTGTATGAAAGGAAAATGCACAGAATGTGAAGCAAAGAAATTGAATTATGGTAATATGTTCAACCAAGAGAAACTGGTTGAATTGGTACAATGGATTAGAAAAATGGATATTATTGAGAAGAACGGAAAAAAAGTTAAAATCAGTAGAAACATAAAACAGACTGAACAATTGCAATTTTGATTAGTAAATTTGAAGTAGAATTAAAAGTTTTTAAATCCCATATATTTTATATTAGAAATCAATATAAATCATATCGCCAATGTATAAATAAATTGACTGAAACCGAAATTGCTTTACATATTGACTATAGTGAAAACTACACCTGTAAGCACCACGATGAAATTCAATCAGTGCCTTTTGGCGGGTCGCGAAACCAAGTGACTTTGCACACTGCAGTAATGTATTACTTGTCTTCTACAAAGGACAAACATATTACTTCTTTTTGTACTGTGTCTTCTGATCTTAATCATGGCCCTGCAGCTATTTGGGCCCACCTACATCCGGTACTTGATTGGGTTCAAAAAGAATTGCCCTATATTAAAACAGTCCACTTTTTTTCTGATGGACCAGCAACACAGTACAAACAAAAAATTTTAATCTCATTGCAACAAGATTTCTTTAAACAATACAGATTTGAAAGTTCAACCTGGAATTTTGTTTAATCCGGTCATGGCAAGGGAGTAGCTGACGGTATAGGAGGGTCTATTAAACGATCTATTAAAATTTTATGAAGCACTTAAAGACCGCAATAAGATAAAGCTGTTTCTTGTTGGCAAAGGCAATATTGCCCAGATTTTAATGGAAATTCCAAGTGGAATTATTTCATTGAAAGACACTATGGACGTCCACCAACTTGTTGCTCAGCAACCTGGAGTGCTGAGCTACAGAACATTGAGTTGTTTTTGCAACAAATTTTGTGATTGTTACAATTTGAAGACTTATCGCCCATTGCCTGAACATATGATAGAAGTTAACGACAGCCCAACCTCAGATTTAGAAGAATTCAGAAACCCAAAAAGGGGATAAGAAGGTCAACAAAGTAACGAATGCAGAAAGACGAACCTTGGTTACAACATGTTGTGCAGTACCTGCTACAAGCACAGCTTTGCCATCTGCAATGGTCTTCCCTAGGACGACATTCAAGAATTTCAGGATAAACAGAGCATCACTATAGACTCTTAACCTAGCACAACCAACTGGTTGGATGAATGGTGATTTTTTTAGCTGTAATGGAGCATTTCATCAAAATAATGTTATATTCTAAAGAAAACACTTTACTATTCATCCTTGATAAACATGAAAGTCATTTTGCACCAATAGTCCTTAACATTGTCAAAGAAAACGGAACCTGCAACCACTGGAAGTATCTGTTTTCGGGCCACTACAAAAAGTTTACGACATAGTTGAAGATGGGTGGTTATTAAACCACACTGGAAAGACCATAAGTATTTATGAGGTTGCATGCGGATTAGGTACAGTATTTCATAGAGTATTCAAGTACAGTATTTGATACCTGCAAATTTAAAGTCTGGCTTCAGAAAAACTGGGATCTTTCCTTTCGATATAAATATTTTCACCGATAAAGATTTTCTCCCTAGTGAAGTGATCAACCGACCATCAAATCCTTCCAGTGATACTTCATCACGTCAACAGGCAGCTGCAACACTTGCGTCTGTGAATTGTCATGATTCAAAAGAATGAAATACAGAATTGCATGACCAAAATTTCTCTTCAAAATCTGATGTTCCAGTTAAGCATGTAGCTTTTTCTAGATCCAATACGCCTATATCACCAGATGTGTATAATCAAGCTGGTCCCTCTTCAGTGATACCTGTATAGTAGTCAATCTGGTCAACTTACCTGCAGAATTACCAGATTCTCATGATCCAGCTGATGGTTTCTCTAAGCCCAATGACTCAGCCATGCACTCATCTTTGTTTGCACATAAAATTGTCACATAACCACAACATCTCTAGATGAACCTTCTTTTAAGCCATACATCTCAGTTTTAAATTCACCATTGCCTGCAGTCACCCCCAAAAAATTATCTGTTCACTCCAATACTCAGGTTCTTAACTCCCCGAGTTGCAAACTTTCGACAAGCAGAAATTATCCGAAAGCTGGACCACGGCTTGAACCTTTGAGAAAAAGAAGTGTCATTGCTACTTACATGCCGATCAAGAGTGAATTTCAAAATGCAGCACAAGAGAGAGGGAGAGAAAATAAGTACCAGAAGGAAAACCTGAAGTACAGAAAGGGAAAAGCAAGAAGTCAAGGAAAGTTAAAGAACTTAAAAAGGATTTGTTTGATTCAGAAAGTGAAGAACCTGAAATTGACAATATACAGCTCTCCTCCAGTGATTTTATTGATGATTTTCTAAGTTTGAGAGTTTTTTATCATTTCTTTGTAAGAACAAATATATAAAGATTGTTTTGATACCAAAATTGATTTGATTTATTAAAAAGTTTATGGATCTATATTGCATTTTTAATTTTTTGGTTCATAATGCCCCACTTTATTTTACTTATCTGTATTTAACACTCTTCCTCAAAATTAATTTTAAACTAAAATAGAACAAAGCAAAATTAAGTTCGCTATAACTTACTGAATAGTATATATGCATATAAAAGTTCTAAATAATTCAATCATTCAATGTTTCACAAGGTTATTGAATATGTCCTTACATAAGTTTTTGAGCAAAATTGTCCTTACTGTTTACATATTCAATATTATTTATATTTTTGTCAATCAAATCTCCAATAAAATGATACCTTATATCAATGTGCTTTGCACATTTTGAATTTTCATTACTTTTAGCTACGGAGATATCTACCATGTTGTTTACTAACATCGCACCTTTCTCTGCTATGCCCTTAAGATTCTCAAGTTCCTGAGCAGTATTTTCTCTGATTTGGCCGATGAGAGTGCTACACAGTTTCGCTTCTTAGAGAGCCAAGTGATAGGATTAGTTTCATGAAATACAAGTGCTCTACTAACGTTCTTTCTCTGCTTTACCTCCTTCTCAATCTACATCTGAATATCTACATAAACTCTGTTCTTCTTCACTCCGTCTGAATAATAATCCCATCTCTTTTATTTCTTTCAAATGGAGAAAAATTGCTTAATTACTAACTTAAAAAGTTAAGTTCGATCTGGATATCATTCTAATATAAAGTAGACTTCCAATTAACTGTCTAAATGGTACATTGATTAATTTTTTATCTTAGTTTATTTTAGGATGAAAATTTATTTACATTGGTGTCTTTATTTCTTTGTAATCTATTGTATTGAATTTTTCAAGTATTTTCTATATCATATTTGTCTGTCTAATAATGATTTTCATAGTTCACTTCCATTCCTAAAAATTATTTTCGTTTCTCCTAGATATTTAGCTTTGAATTTCTTCTTTAATCAATTTGTATTTTGCCCAAAAATCAATATATCGTTGACATATAATAATATCCATGTATCGTGATTATAATAAAGGCAATTGTCATGTCCTGATCTTGTATAACCTTTACCTTTAAAGAAAATACCTGTTCTTTCATTCCAATATCTTGGAACTTCAGTCCATATTACGATCGTTTTAATTTTAGTACCTTGTTCTTTTCCATCCCTAATTGTTTCTGTATTGTTATGTATACTTTAGACTTTACTTTGTCATTTAAAAAAGCTGTAGGAATGTCCTTATGGTGTATATTCAAGTTTTCTTGTAATGCTTTTGTTATTATCAGTCTAACAATAAGTTGTCTTGCAACAGGTAAATATACAACATCAGATTCATATTCCCTCTTTTGTTGAAATCCTTTGACTACAAGTCTAGCCTTTTTTGTTCCACCAACCTTATGTTTGAATAGCCATTTAGTTTCTATAGATGTCTTCCAATTTGGTAATTCTGTTTTTTCCCATGTTTTTAATGTTTTATAGCTTCAAACTTGCTATATTTATTGCTTCTAACTCAACAGTACCCATCCTTTGATTTTTATTGCTTCTTGATAGTTTGTGGGAGTTTAAGAAAGCATATTGCATCCTGCATTAGCCCCAAGGCAGCAAGACAAATGAGTTTCTTAATTTTTCAGGCATTTTAGAAGTTTCACATGTCTTCCAGATCTCGTAAACACCTTTTTTTTCATTGTTATTATTCATATTTCCTTTATTTTGTATATTTGCTTCAAATTGTTTATTTTTTCTCATTTTCATCCCTATCTTTGTTATCTCTTTGTTCATCTATTTCGATTTTAATCTTTACATGTTGGTTCTCATTATTTTCTAAAGAGTAGTTTACTTGTGTTTCATCAAATCTGACATCTCGTAAGCATACAATTTTATCTGTCTCAGGTACCCACAATCCATATCTATTTTGTCCATAACCAACAATTCTAGCCTCTATCGGATAGCTTAGTCTTTGCTAACTTAAATGCGCATGCTTTAATGTATAAAGATGAAATTAGTTCTGTTTTCAAAGCAGGCGACAGACAACTTGCAACGAAATATAAACTTATATCTTTAATTTGAAAAAATCATATCCAAACCACTATATCATTTCATTTTAATTAATAATATTTCTAAAAATAAATTTGACTCAGGCATTAGCTTTTTTTTCTAATTTTCATATAAAATCGTAATTATACATGTACCAACAATATTAGAATTTTTAGATTTTTTGAAAGCTAAAAAACTGTCAATTATAAAACATTGTTATCTATACTATGAAAGTATGGCGTTACAGGTATTCCATATGAACTTGAAGAAATTTAATAAAATCCAATATGTTAAAACAAATTATTGTGTCAGTGAATCTAAGTTTGTTAAAGTGGGTGTTCCCCAAGGGACTTTCCTAGGACCACTGCTTTTCCCCATAGAATTTGTGTATGTAATATACATACACGAAATGACGTTTCTTGCTTGTTACCAAATAATATTTTAGTTTTATATGTGATGATACAGCTGTGTTACATACTGGTAATGGTTGATCTGAAGTCAGGTATTTGCTAACCAAATAGTTAAAGTGAGTAGATTAAATAACAGCATTTCATAAAACAGTCAAAATACAATCTAGAGTATGAATCACTTGAATTGTATTTTGACTGTTCTATAAAATGGAATAAGAATATGACAGAATTGATCAAAAAAATCAAATAGTTCACCTTTTTATGTTATAAATTAAATAAATTACTTAATCCTATGGCGATTAAAACGGAAAAGAAAGGTTATTGCTTGGGGTGGTGCTTACAATAATTCGATTAATTCTTTACCAGTAGTTCAAAATAAATTATTAAACTTAATTAAAATGAGTACATTATGCACTAAACCTCTAAAAATTAAGTCTGATTTTGTCGTGAACTCCTTAACTTAGTGTCAAAATTTACTTTTGAAGACGCAAGATAGAACAAAATGAGCCTACATTTTGTCAATGCTACGTAATATTAATAAAACAATTAGAAATAGAGACGAAATATTTTATCAACTACCCAATAATTTGAATTTAACAAACTGTTCAAATACATTAGTAAAAAAGATAAGTAACTGAGTGATGGTTAATTGTACCGAGTGATTTGTAATATATCTGAGGCAAATGATATTCAGTATAAACTTGGAGATGGTTATGTTTTCTATGAATGGTATTTATTACTGAGCTATACAATTGTGTTATTTATATTTTTAACTTTATATCTATTATTATGCAAATTATTTTTCTGGTTCTCTGTACATGCCCACCCCACATCGACAGATTTTGCAACACTGAAATTAAATAAAAAATATACCAGTAATGTTAAAAATATACCAAATACCAAAGCATTGAAAGTCGCTATGTATTCTGAAGACTGTTTATACCTTACTGGCTCTGACTTCCCTATTAAGCAGCCCCCGTAGGCCATTGCCAACTCACCAAACCGGAGAGTAAAATCCTATTGCTTCTTGTATGTGTATTATTTCTGTGGTCTATGTTGTTTATTTTGTGCTTGTGCAATTTTCCATATATATCAACTTTTTTGTTGTATGCTTGTTTAGAAATGGTGATGATGAAATTGCTTAAAGGATGTCATGTTCCATTGCCATGGAGGGGTCCTTTGACTACATAGTTCTTTAACCACTATACTACATGGGTTCTTTAACTCTAATGAAGCAGGCATTGGAGCTGCCAAAAGCGGTTGGTGAGTGCAGCTCAATAAAATTTTTATTTTCAGACAACTCGGTGCCATCAGATTCATGTGTAGATCCAAAAATATTCATATTACAAGCAATAGTTTCGCACTTCAACATCTAATTACAAACTCTATTTATGTCACACCAAAATATAGCAATAGACTAATCTTTAATGTTGTGGAAAGATCATATGTCTTAGATGCAATTCTCCAATCGGGCAGCTTGGGTTCAAAAATTAAACCTTTGTGAAATCTGAACTGAATATCTTTGGCGATTCATCATTTACTCAGTTAAAGTTACTACTGATGATAAATCTGACTGGAAAAACTTCACAGATAGTTACTGGCACTTCCAGATGGACTTAGCAGAAAAGGATATTGAGTTGTTATGGATCATTCTTATAACCTCAAATTTCTTTAGGTTTGTTGCTACGGAACTCTAAGGGAATAAGTAAAGTGAGAAGATTTTTAGAGCTTGGTCCAAGGTCACATACGGCTAAAGCTGAGTATCTAGACCTGCGATAATACTTGAATATAATAGGAAGGCAGAGAATAGGCAAAATACGCTGGCAAAGAATATCTATTCAGATGATCTGCATCCTGTATTCACGACTCATAGTCAAATTACCTGACTTCTAAAATATAGCCAATTCACATATTTTCAAATCATTCTCATCATTAATTCATTAAGCCATCATCGGTAAGATCCAGATAGCTAAGCAAAGGCAGACTAAGTATTTGACTTTGATTTGAATTTTAGTTTCTGTTGGTATAAAATATTAAATGTTATGAATGTTGAAAGTATTCTGTAGAAAATTTTATGACTAACATCATTCCTTTGCCAACTGAGGATGATACATAAAGATCTACATAGGATTACCAAACAAGTTTTACTTTATTAAACATTCTGTACTGTGCTGAACATTAATTAAAATCTTTGTATTACACAAAAATTCAAAATAAAAAGTTTCAAGCCAACATTTAAAATACAAGGTAATAGGGGACACCTACCTGTGATTACTAGTATTTGGTGTTAGCAGTATGGTGTATACCTTACATTTGCAACCATTATTAACCTACCTAAGGTTGCAAATAGAACTCAAAAGTTTCTGTGTAAGAAAAAGCAATGTTATATTTTGTTACTAGTGTTAAGCGCTCAAGACTTTTTACATGACAATAAACTAATGACTTTTAATTCAAAAGGTATTTAATATATGAAATGTTTCTTAAACACTGAATAAATTAATCATGCTAGAATTCAGTTGGAACACAAACATTTTACAAGAGTTGATATGGGTGATGCATTAATTGAAAATACCTTTGGCCAAATTTAATATACCAGTATGTGTTTAGCGTCTACAGAAAAACTGCAAATCAAATTCCTACCAGATTTACATTACAGCGTCGAAAATTATACAGTTTATCAATAACTGGAATGTTGACAACACTGCGTGTGATATTTATAGTCATAAATGATCAAAAAGTGTCACATGCAGCATTGTAAACATTTCAATTATTAATGAACTGTATAATTTTCTACACCATAATGTAAATCTGCTAAGAATTTGGTTTGTAGTTTTTCTGCGAACGCCCAAACACATGCGGGTATACTAAAATTGGCCAAAGTGTTTTTCAAAGAATTCATCATCTATATTGAATCTTGTAAAATGTTTGCATTCCAACTGAATTCCAGCACGACTATTTTATTAAATTTTTTTTACATGGACTTTTTATTGATTTCTGTTTACACCCTATCTATTTATAATGTATTATAAGGTCAGATATTCACCGTATTACCAATGACAAACATCAAAAACCAAATCTGGGTGTCCACCATTACTGCATATTGGGAATTTTGGTTTAAAGTTTTGTATTTTTAAATTTGGTCTAATACAAAATTTTAAATATATGTTTTTAATAAAACATATTTCTCAATCCCATGTAGTTTTTTTACATACTGTAAAACCTCATAATTCACCTTCTGTACCTCAGTTGACAAGTAAACGATGATATTCTTAAAATGTTTAACAGATACTTTTAATATTTACAATACTTTATTCCAACAAAAATTAAAATTCTAATAAACGTCAAATGCTTTTATTGCCATTGCTTGACTATTTGTATCTTAGATAGAATTGATTTACAAACAAAAGATGAGAGCGACTTGAAAATTTGTGCACTTGCTATATTTACGACCTCAAGTAATTTGACTAGGCATCATGAATACAGGGAGCAGCTCAAATTATAAGATTTTCACGGCCGGCACAATGTGCTTTTTTCATGCCTTCTATTTGTAAAATAATAAATCTTATCACACACGTGATGAAGCATATGGGGAAAACTTTATATAGTTTTTCATTTATAATTTGATTACATTTAGGTGTGTAACAAGTTTAGACGGTTTTATGAATGAGAGTCCAGGAAAGAGGTCCAGAACTAACAAGCATAACCTGCACCCAGCAGTTATTGGACTGAGATTGGGGAAGAAGATGGCATAGTTTTCTTTTTAATTGAACCAATTCATTATATTTTGTTATTAGAATTATTATTATTAGACTTGCTAGTGATGCGTCTGATCATTATATAATATTTTACTTGGTTTTTTTGTTCATGTCATTGTGGCATCCAATCTTTTACATGTTTCTTTTGATTTCAACATATTTTTCATTTTCGAGTTTAATTTTATTTGTTCTCTGTACTTCCAACATGACTATGTGTACCTTGTTACCAGTATCATTATAAAATATAACTGACTAGTACCCAACTGAAAGTTCCATACAAATAAATTTAGTTCTTCTTGAATATATGGTGACCCTGAATTACATAACATATTCTTTTGGAATTTCCTAAGTCACAGACACTTAAGAATTTAAATGGGTTTTTTAATTCTCATGTTCAGTGTCTTTGTAACGTGTGACTTTCGAGTGCAGCCTATGAAGGTACACTTTCTCTGTATATATTTAGTGGATTCCATAATTACATAATGTGTGCGATAAATCATTGTACCTGAAACGCATTTCTTTGTTGATGGATTAGGAATGTTTTCTTATCTTTATGAGCTGAAAGTCATGAGCTGATGTAGATTATTAGAACTATGTCAATTTTGCCGTTGTCTCTTGTTGTTTTCTCACCATTTTAGTTGGGATCGAAGTTCAGATTATGGTTGTATTGTTGAAGGATGAGTATGAATTAAACACGTGACAGGTTTTGAAGTTATTCTATTTTATTGAACTGTTCTTCAGTTTTGTTTAAATAACTTTCACTTCCATTATCTAAGAAAGGATAGAAGAAAAATATGTACCAGTTAATAAATTATTGATCTGTTGTCTTTATGATTATATCATGTGTGTCTACAGAGTTAATCGAGTTTGTCTTAGAACTTGTATTTGATATTGTGTAATGGACTTTCATCCTTTTATATGCAAAGTTAGATGTAAATAAGTCAAAATATAATACAATTTTATCGTCCATTTGCCACAAAGAGCGCATTCTATAAATATGTAGATGTTTGTATTTATGCACATGTATGCAATATCAAGAAATATGTCAATAGAGTAGAGCATGTCAAGGCCTATCCAAATCAGCCAATGATTTTATTATGGTTTTGGAGTTATTTTTTCTATTTTTTTCATTTATCTGAGTTCGAGGAGTTCTCTTTTATGGTGACACAAGTTCTCTTTTAAGATTGGGTGACTGACTGGTAAATTCGAAGGTCTTATCTTGGCATCTAAAAAACCTGGAGGTATTGTGGAACACAGCACCAAATCAAAAGTGGTTATATGACAATGAAACTTATTTTAATTAGTTGTATTGAATCAATATATTTAAATTTAAAACAAAAATGTTGAGTATGAATATCTGAAATAATTAGATATTGACAACTGAAGTTGTGCAGCGTTGTTAATGCTCGATCACTATTTTTTTAACATTATTTTCTATGCAGTTATTAAACTTTCTAGCTGTCAATATCGTGCTGCATGCCAAATTCGCTGAATGATGCCTTTCAAAACATCAACAACTCACACGACTCTGGTACCTTTACTCAATTTAGGATAAAACGTTTAGATTACTGTAAGAGATATGAACAATACAAATATAAGAAATAAAAACAATTATATACTACATTACCGCTAACATATTTTATTTATAAGCTAAATAAACTACAACACAAGTGTTATTAGACACACACATAAATTTCCACGACACTGTAGCCAACTTGCAAGATGCTACACACTTATTACATGCAACTTGTATATCCATTCAGAGATTTTCATTTCTTTCATTTAATTCACTTATGGACATTAATACTTACTACTTAAGGTGGGGAAAGTTATATCACATAAAAACCAATTTTTGGCATTTATTAGAGGAAAGTATATGCTATACATAACTGATAGTAACTTCGAGGGAAAGTGACTTTAAGATCGTTCAACTAGTTATGATTATTTTGGACACTTCATTGATGAATTTCCAATTTTGAAATTACAAATATATATAATAATTGCTTTACTTTTTCTGAATTTTGTGGACAATTTGAAAAACTTGATATAAATATTTTTTTCTTACTTAATTCAAACATTTTCTAATTTTTCAGCAATTCATCTTGTAAATTTCATTATGCTGTTTTTAAGAATCACCCCAGACTGATTTGAAATAGTGCAAAATCATAATTTTTAAATGTAAATTAAAAATATATTTTAATTGTTGGACTCTTCGTGGACACTTTTCAAAGATAACTTTCAATTTCCTTAATAACTCTAACTACCATACCTGGGACCATCATTGTAAACGTTGTCAAGCATAATCCCAGATATATGACTGTCCGAGCAGGCGTTAGGAATTCTTAAAGTCATGTGGCGGTTAGGGAACCACTCAGGTTAATGCTCACTTTTACATTCTACATGTTTCCTGCACAGTCTTGTCACTTCTGAAGCATTTCCTCTCATATAACCATAATAGTATTGTACATCAGCATATTCTCTTTATAAAAAATTGTTCCGTTCAAAGTAACGACATGGAGCTAAAACATTGAACCGTTTGGCAATTTTCTGCCTCCAGCTCACTTTGTACAAATTAGTTTGTCTAAATTATGGGTTACTGATAAGCAATCTCCATCTCTGTGTGAATAACTCATTTTGGAAATTAAAATTTACACTCGTCTCAGTCCAAACAAATTTATAAGGCGAAACCCAAAAAATTACCAATTTATGAACTGAGTAGCTTATAATTTTAACAATTTTTTTAATTTTGTAAGGAAAGAATTATGTGATTATGGAAAAGTAAACATATTGGAAATTAAAATTTACACTCGTCTCAGTCCAAACAAATTTATAGGGCGAAACCCAAAAAATGACCAATTTATGAACTGAGTAGCTGATAATTTTAACAATTTTTTTAATTTTGTAAGGAAAGAATTATGTGATTATGGAAAAGTAAACATATTGGAAATTAAAATTTACACTCGTCTCAGTCCAAACAAATTTATAGGGCGAAACCCAAAAAATGACCAATTTATGAACTGAGTAGCTGATAATTTTAACAATTTTTTAAATTTTGTAAGGAAAGAATTATGTGATTATGGAAAAGTAAACATATTGGAAATTAAAATTTACACTCGTCTCAGTCCAAACAAATTTATAGGGCGAAGCCCAAAAAATAAACCAATCTATGAAATGAGTAGCTGATAATTTGAACCATTTCTTTTTTATTTTGTAAGGAAGGAATTATGTGAATTTTTGAAAATGTCAACTTTTTCATTTTTTTTGTTTTCTATTTTTGTTTCGGCGCCATGATATAAACCTATGAAAATAAATGGTGTTGTGCCAAATTTATAACTGAGTGACTTATGACATTATCTGAAAAAAATTCAAGTGTATATCACATTTGTTCGTATCACCTTAAAAGAGCTATTCCTCCACTTTCCTGCTTTTGCTAGCCATTATTATTATATACACACACACACACATATATATATATATATATATATATATGTGTGTGTGTGTGTGTATATATATAGTGTGTGTGTGTATATCCTAATGCTGCTAGAAACTTATTTGCATTATATGTAATTTATATTATTGCCCCTAGCAGTAATGCAACAGCAGAGTGCACAAATAAGTAATTATTACCAATTTACATAAATTACATTACAAAAACTGACTTTTTGAGTATTTTCTTTTATTATTACATCTAGACCAACAATTACTATATCAGATTAATAGAATGACTGATTTGTGCTGTCAAATTTACATAGAATAATGACTTACAATTTACAAAATAGTATTATAGATGGATTTGTTAAGTCAGTTGGATGTAAAATAGTGACTTATAATTTATGTACAGTGTGACTGATTTCTTATGACAAGTGTACATAAAATAATGACTTTAATGTTCCGTGTATATCATTTAAATATTATAATACATGATATAAATGAGTATATGATATAAATATTATAATACGGTATACGTAACATGTAAGTCATTAAATGATATCATTTAAAAGTCAAATTGTATTTTAATGTCATGTCACAATTATATCAAGCACCATAACATCATAACAAGATCATAGTAAATATCAGTTTTACACTAAATTTACTTAAATTGTCATGACATTCATATGACTGCTTGTGATGTCAGCTTTGGATCATGTGTCCACTGGGAATTCCCTTAGTTGAAAATTCACATAAATCCTTTTTAGTAATTTGACAAATTGAAAGACCATATTTTGCAGCTAACATTGATACAATTTTGCCCAGGGACAGACTTATGTATCGATTCAAATATAAGTCTTTTGAATTGATGATTTCTTTAGTTCCGACGGTTCATGCTCATCTTCGATACTGGTGTCCCTGTCACAGCTGGCTGAAGTGGATGCCTCTGTTTCACGTTGTGCTTTTATCAAAATCTTATGGATATGTTCAAGATGCCTTACTAGCCCGCTTGTATTTCAGTCTTTTAAGGATATCTTTTTGGAACATTTAAGATAGCGCGAAGATACTTAGTCTTTGATTTCAGAAGAATGTTTCCACTGTTTCGACCTCTCTATTAAGGAACTATTGAAAACATTAAATGAAATTTATTTTTGAGCTTAGTTTAGAAACAAAAAGTTAGTACGAAAATGGTATTAAAACTAAAAACAGAAACAAAGAACACTTTGTGTTAATTCCATTTACACTTTCATTAACACCATATCTTAATTTCATTTAAAGTACAACTTAGCGACTCCTGCTCCACCGACACGCACGTACTCTGACTGAACAGAAAAAACCACCAATCGTGTACTGGGATGTGCGGCACGGCAGGTCCACAAGCACAATCAAGGCCACGATTCAAATTACGCAACATATTTATGTATGTCCATACCTACGTTTTTAGCACGCGCCCAGCCAAATACGATTTTTCAATTTCTCGACAGTTTTTTCTCGCCTCGAGTAATATCAGATTTCCCAGGAATTTTTGCTTCGAGAAGTCTCGATCAGAAACCCTAACTCTAATTGAACACAATGTTGCATCGCGGTCAATTATATATAAATTCTACATTTATTTTTAAATAACAATAGTAAATATTTTCAGAGATAAGGATTCAATCCCCAAAAAAAACATCATCTTAACACTTTTTAAAGAAAAAAAATGTACAATTTTATTAAATATAAGGACTTTTCCATTAATAAGCTTCTGAGAAATAAAACACTGCATTATACAGTGTAACAATACTGATAAATTATATATTTAATGAGTGAACCTAGATATTATATATACTAAGTACTCACTATGTCCCGACGTTTCTGACTGGTTGCACAGCCTGTGGTCACGGGAAGACCGTGACCGTGACCACAGGCTGTGCAACCAGTCAGAAACGTCGGGACATAGTGAGTACTTAGTATATATAATATCTAGGTTCACTCATTAAATATATAATTACCGCGAAAAAAAAACCCGAGTCAAATCAAATAAAATATGTGTTCGAATCGCGAAAGTTTGAAAAAGTCTAATACTGATAAACCTTGACAAAATTGAAAAGTTTGACGACACACAAAAATCTACAAATGAAATACCATCAGGTACAACTCCCTATCCGAAGTTTGAAACAATTCGGGGCCTAATGCGTGCCGCGGGCGGTGAAACAACGAAATGTATTGCGCAGTCGAAGTGACGCGTAATGCAAATGCATCGATTTGTTCCTTTTGTAAAATGAAACAGTAAATATATTGTTCAT
This sequence comes from Druceiella hillmani, assembly GCA_039881145.1. Lineage (NCBI taxonomy): Eukaryota > Metazoa > Arthropoda > Insecta > Lepidoptera > Hepialidae > Druceiella > Druceiella hillmani. Next base: position 1,312,163 of record JAYKKI010000009.1, on the reverse strand, counting down.
TGGTGTTGAAATATGTTGTTAGATATATTTCTATTCCTAATAATTAAATTAAAAATAGTTTTTGGGACGTAACTAATTCCAGAACAACAGACTATTACAAAAACTAAATATTCGAAATACAAAATTCACCTGGAACTGTCAGAATACAATATCGCGATAGCAACGATAACAACACGGCAGCCATCTTAATATCAGGATATAACTAATGAAACTAACTAGCAACTAGTTGCAATTTATTTATTGTTGTTTGGAATAGTCTCCATGTTACTCTATGCATCGTTTCATTAGACAAAATCAGTGAAAAAAGCAACCTTCCCGCTCTTCCATAGATATTTCTTACACAGCTCTTTTGAAGGCAGTCATCTTCGACGTCCGGGAGTCGTATTCTTGGCAGTTTGTCTTCTATTAATGGGAATAATTCAAAATCAGAGCTAACCTAGAAATACCTATAATTTGTTCACGCGATGTAGTGAAATATTCGGTCGTTCATCTGGCTGAGCGTGCGAAGGTGTTTTTGTCATGAAAGAGGGAATTACTATGAGGGTGTTGCTCTAGAAATTTACCTAGAAATTTTCCAAAATAACAGCTGCTGATATACCAAGCTGCGGTAGTTATTATTTTCCCCAGAAAGTAATAGCGTAATGATCCGTCTATCCGAAGAGCGAGGTGACCATCCCTTTATTCACCATGCGGTTCTTTCTTCACCTCTGTAAACAACTCTGCAGAAGAAAGCACCCTCTCCGTAAACTACCCCTTAGTAGTCCACGCAATGGGTGCATAACCGTATATCTACTTTTCGTCTATTATGACGATGTCAAATAGAGCATTTGGGTGACCTCTGTCAAATGTTACTAACATTCCGCGGCACCAATGCGATGTTTTTTTTTAATTTCATTCAAATCATGTGGTATCCACACAGCACAAAGCTTTCCGACGTTTAAATAGTCGTGTAGAATTTCTTATGTGTTATCTTCAGTTGTCGCTGTTGAGGAACGTCTCTCATACAGATCAACTTTGACCAAGTTTGAACTTTTTAAACCCATTGATAAAATGGTAATCAAAATCGATTGTAACTTTCTTGTTGATTGCGACAACACAAAAGTCGTAAAGTTTCAACGGACGAAAATTTTCTCGTATTAAAATCATCTTAACGTGAAGCACACCATTTTCAAATTGCCACTAATTAAAAAAAAAGCAAATGACAGATTAAAGTAAGTATTTCTCAAAGATTAATAAAAAGTTTGGTTTTAGAAATTTGAATTTATTTTTGATTACCTTTGCTTCAAATGATCAGCTCTAAGCGTTAACGTAATTGTCATCGATTGGAATCTTCGGCGAAAATCTCGAACATTCGTGAGCTGATTTTCTGCTTACACAATATTTTTACACAAGTTCTATAAATTTTAGAGTAATCGGTAACAATAATAATAAATATTGATTAAATGTAAGTACCATGTTCATAATAATCTGAGAATATTTGTTTTCAAAGAAAAGTGAATGATATTCATATTAAGTACTAGATAGTTGACGAAGCGTTGCCCGATATTGACCTTGTACTGTAATTGCAGCTCTTCTTCCACGACTTTATATAAGTTGATATCCACTACTCAATTAACCACTTTCATTGTTTGGTAGAATAAAACAAAATCGCTACCATCGTCATATCGCAAGATTGAACATTCCTGTTGTATCGTTGATCGCCCGTTTGATTTTACACTTTGATGTTCGCATATATTGATTCTGAGTTTATGTATTTGCAGTAGATCATGTTAGAAATAATTAAATTGACTCTAAACATTCTTAAACTATTTGAGAGGTCATACTTTCCAAGCATACATAGACCACAGTTAATCTGATTTATTAAAAGAGTACGGCAATGAAAGGGATTGAAACAAACAAATATGGGCGGTCTTTAAAAAATGTTAACTTTTAACATTCTATACGAGAACGGAGACAGTTACATAAAAGCCATATATAAGAAAAGTTTTCCAAACAAACAAAAATTGTTGGGTAATAAATCACGATTAACAAATCGAGGTTCCGATTGCGAGATGGAACTGCTCGCCGAAAGAGGGAACGTTAGAAAAGTACCGTCGTAACCGATTATTGTTAGGACCCTGATATCTTCACATTCGATTGTTTTACCTTTTTAAATTGTTCCGTAAAAAATGAATGTCACACTATGTCTATATGCTTTACAAATATATTTGTGACAGAGTTAGAACGAAAAGGTTATTTTGTAAAAGTGTGGCAAGGAATGTTGCGAAAATGTGGCAATGTGGTGCGAATAAATACAGATTTTCTTTATTCTGAAATGTCCATATCGCGAAATACTAAAACAAGTACAAATAGTAATTAAATAGGCGTTTTACCTGTTTTATTACGATTTTAGTAGCGAAATTTAATGTTTCAACATGAAACATATCAAAGAGTAAATTATCTCCAAGAACCACGTCGTAAATATTAGGTACAAGCCGTGATATTATGTCGAACTAGCGACCCAACTTCGTGCCGGTGCAATTTCGTTATTGGCTTAAGGTTTTTGATATCTATTTTTCTCTTTGGTTAACATGGTTCATTGCGTTATTTTACTTTAATAAAAATATAATTAATATTTCCGCGCCAAGCGTGCCACTTTCCCTCTCCGTGTGCGCGAATACAACATACCTAATGTCATCAAAACGCGTTCGAAAACTATTTAATTCAAACCCCTTTTATTTTCTGTTAACCTACTGAATCAAATTATAAAGTATGCAGGATAATATTTACCCTCGACCGCCTTGACATTACAGGGGTACAATTAACTTTTATATTACGAACGTAACCCTGCGCATTAGCAAAATTTTAATTATATAACGTAACATGATGTGTTTATGATATTCTCATACCAGGGATGCCTGTTCTCCTGCATCCTCCATTCCTCATTTCCATGAGCGAATACATCGCATCGAACATCATAAGAATCATAGTTTTATATTTTATTACTTCCAAATACGTTTTAATGCCTCTTAAACTACTAATTCAAATTATATAGAATATTATGTCAATTATATGTTTTGAAAGGATTAAAAATAATTTAATACTTATTGAGTATTAATGAATCGACCTAAACTTCACCGCTTCTATCCCGAACACTTGTTTAATATCGTAAATCTATAATAGTCATCAGCCCTTATAACGAAAGCGCTCAGGCTGGTGACTTTTTCTTTTTCAAGTTTACGTATCTCGGAGGGGAAAAAATAGAATCCTCATAAGATCACTCTCTTGCCCGTCTGTCTGTCTGTGGCATCAGTTTTTCTCAAGAAGCGTTTGACATAAAAACATTAGTATACTGATAAGGTTATTAGCCAGCATTTAGCTCATTAACTAATCATTAAAAATATTTATATTAAATGTTTAGATGAAACAAAGAAAGTACTTGACTGTTTTTTTTCCATTTCATTTATCCTAATATCAAACGAAAAAGAGACTCAAACTATTGTTCAATATTTTATGTAAGCGTACCAGATTACAGTTAAGACAGTATTTTACATTTCCATAGATATTGCTGATAATGTCCACAAAAATATGACTATAGACCTCCATCTTTATACTGTTAAAGTAAACATTATTAAAAAAAACAGCGTCACGACAAGTTTAAACTATTATAATATAGTGATGAGTTTATATCTTGCAGTTTCTCTGAAGTAGACATCCCATCTATTGAAATATTTGTAAGTCTGTGAAAGGTACATTGGACAATATATCTGTATTGCAAGTTATAATATTAATGTTTGTAAATAGTCTAATAGAAATACTGCATACACTTAAATGTTCATATGTGCCTACGTTTGTACGTAATCCCCATAATATAACATGTATTTGTTTTGAAATTATCTTATTTAAGAATGTAGCATGTCATTCAACACCACTCTAGCTATTATCCGCGGCTCCGTTCGCGTGGACGTTGTGTGTGAACCTCTCTCTTATAGACTAACGCCACTTCCCGCACACAAGCATCGCTGTCTCGTCGCGACATCCGCAGCGCTCCGTGTTTATCCGTGTCCTGAGACACGCTCCTTTAATATTAACATAATTCTGTAACCTCAAATCCTACAAAAATCAATACATGTTATGAAGTGAAGTCACCAGCATGGTCTGTCTATTTGCACGTACGCGATTTTTTCAGCAACTTTTGGAAGAATTTTGTTTCGGTATTCATTATTCGTTAGAATGACTCAAGAGCAAAGTTTAAATGGGTTCTGAACAATTCGTGAAAATCATCCGAAATGTAACGATGAAATAGGAAAATGTATCTTATCGCCCACTGTTTAAATCTTTAGAATTACATGGACACAATATATGGGAACATTCGTCTTTTCAAAGTTCTACAATAAAGTCCGCAATTACATATGTTTTAGATATAGGATAAAATACATTATAAACGTTTTACTGTTCAAAAATTCAATTTTTCAACTCAATTTTCTAGAACTTATTGCGCAAAACTGCCTTCATCCTCCTCAAATTCAATATTATAATTTTATTCTTTAATTTATGTAGATCCAAATTCCTTATTCCTACGTTTGTAACGAATAGTGTAAAACTTATGACGGTGGTTTTAAACAAGCAACATTGCGCACGCGAGCTTTCACGCATTGATACGGGCGGGACGCGTCAATGGGTGACAAATATTTGTTTATCTGTTGCGAACCCAGAACGAACGCTAGTGTTTTATATTAAAAACCCATTGAGTAGAACTCAAATTACGAATATATAGAGAGAAAGATAGACAGACATTACATGTTATATATGGACCAAACAAAATGTAGTCTACATCTAATTGGAAAGTATGATTTTCAAACAGAGAAAGAATTTTCAAAATAGGTTTAATAGTTACCAAGATAAGCTTCTACAAACATACAGACGTCTTTCTTTATAACATTGTAGTAAATAAGGTCGTCGAATACAGATACGTGTTCTCTGTCGCGGCGAATGATCTGTCGCCAACCGACTCGGGCGCTAGGGGCGAAGGAGGATAAGGAACTTCCCGCACCGCGCCACCCGCGCTCCCACAGCGACGGTTGACCGGCGCTTGCCTTATGTCACCTATGTTGTTTAAAAATAAGTAATTCATCTTATTGTTTTGATTATTCTTTTGAGTTTGCTGATTTGGTTTTAAGTTTAATCGAGCTGCTTCCTGCTGTTCGACTCGTGTGGTCAACACTCAATTACATTCGTGCAGTATAAGTGTAAATCGAGGATATAATTTATCTCCGTTCCATTTTTTTCCAAAATCCTTTCGGGTTTAGTGGTAACATAATGATATAGTTATAAAATGATGAGAATTTCTAATGAAAAATTCCAAATAACCTACTAAATGTTGCACAATGTTTGATCTGGCTGTAGAAATGCTTGCTTGGTGTTAATACTTCCGTACACAGAATAAGAAATATCATGAAACAAACCAGAGCCCTCGCCTGATATGTAAGTTACTCCGTGAGCATACAGCTTACTACCACCGAGTTTTAAACGTGTAATATTTCATCGTACACACCTATTTTCATAGCATAAAAAAATGTGTGTGCACTTATGTAGCGCATTAGAAGTTATACTTCTCTGGCATAATACAAGAATAAAACTTATTTGACAGATGAGTAGTCCACTATTTTATTTTCTGCTAACTTTCCATCGTAAGCCATTGCTAAATATCGCGCCTCTACTTTATTATTTTCTCATTTATGTAGCAAAAAATTTGGTCTTTGTATCTAGAATTAAAAAAATTATCAACTAATATAATATTATTATTATTGTTAATATTAACAGCAATAATAATTATTATTATTATTTATTGAATGAAATTGAAAATTAATTTCAAAATAAAACTTAATTATTTAAAAATTGAAATGAATACAACATTTAATAAACACGTGTACATATTTATTTATTAAATTCACTTAAACAATCTAAATAAAGTTTAATTAACCGTTTCAGCGCTGACGAGTGCCATCGCGCTCTTGCGCGTACCAAATAAATTTGCCACGAGCGTGATGGCGCTCACGACATCAGTTGCTGTTTAACGCGCGGTAGGGGAGATCGCTCTTTTTTGTCTTTCTACGTGTTGCATAAAGTTCAAATTATAATATTATTAGCAATTAAAATATAAAAAGGATCCAGGAACAGAAAATTTTTAACCCATAATGTCGGAATACGAAAATAATTCGAGTGAAAATGATCGTTTTTCAACTCGTGAAGAAAGTGATAGTGGTAGTGACATTGTGGTGTGCTCACAATTTATAAATTTTGAGTGATAGTGATAATAGTGACGTTAACAATTATTTTGCTGATACGGAGGATGTACCGGACTGCGAAAATACGATGTGACCTTGATTTCAGTTTTTGTTATAATTTCTGTTCACAATATATATTTCCATAATGTTCTTTGTATTTTATTATCCTTTACAAGTTTTTATTAAGGAAACACAGAAAAAATTATTAAAATTGAATAATTTTTTTCGAGACAAGGGTAAATGACATCAAAAACAAAAGATTTCTTTGGCATTTTTAAGTATATATGAGTAAAAAATCATGGCACTATAACGGTTAATAACGAATATGCTGCCAGGAGAAAAATAAAATGGTGGACCACTCATCTGTCAAACTATGTAAATATATATTTATTGAGCAACTTCATGGTGTCGATTTCGTATAGATTTTTATTCCATAATGCACTCTCATCAATTTGTCATAATGCTTCTAAAGAATTATAACTTCAAAATAGCCGTAATATTTGCATGTTACTTCCTATAGGAATTTTTTTGTGTATATCAGTTTTCTTGTTATTTACCAACTGTATGACTGCAACAACGATTTGATTTTCAAAATTAACCTCCTGGCTTTAATGAATCGAATTTTTATTTACAAGTAATTGGATATTCTACGGTTTCTAACTTTAAGAATTTTAAACTTTGATGAAATTTTGACTTAAGCAAGCAATTGTTTTATTTTTCATACTATAAAAGTAGACATGTACGATTAAATATTACGCGTTTAAAATTTAGTGATGGTCAGCTATGTCCTCGTTAAATAATTGAAATATCAGGTGACCCATATTTATTTCCTAATATTTCTGATTCTGTATATAGAAGTACTAACACCGAGCACACTTCTATAGTAAGGTCAAACATTGTGCGGCATTTAGTAGATAACTTGGAAGAGTTTCAAATTTATGACCACGTTGGTTAAAGTTTCTCAAACAAATTAAATATCTTAAATTTTACATAAGACTTAGTTAAATTACGTTAACATGCAGAACAAAGAGAAAAATATTGAATTTTTTATTACGAAATACCTCCGCTATGCATCGAACTTGAGGATGAAATTATTTTTCTTATCCACTCCCTCTTGTATATGATTGAAGAGGTTTTTCAAAATCCCATCGAAAATTTTGAATATTTTTTTTATATAATAACTACTTTTAAATAAAATGTGTCTTCATGTACCTTGTTACAATATTTGTCTAAAACTTGGCTCACATGTGCCACACTTGCAGGGCTTTTCACCTGTTGCTAAGTGTGTTTTATTAGTGGCCGACCTAAATTCTGGTTTCTTTTTCGATCAGAGTCTCTCTTCTTGGGCATAAAATAATGACATTTATTATTGTTTTAACTTAAGACATAATATAATGATGTTTGATATCTGAATCAATAGAGTACTTACTCGAATTGACAATAGGTGAATGAGATATCCAATAGATATATGTGAATTTATGTAAATAGGTTGTCTGATAGAAATTAGGGCTTCGGGCTATGTTTGTAAGTATTTATTCTTAATTTCTCAGATTTATTTGTAGGTAATGATTTCATTTATTATTTTGTTCGATATTTGTAGTCGAACTGTACGTAATACACAAAATTTTATTTAAATTTTTATAATATACTCATCCCAAATTAATAGTGTTGGGCAAAAAACGTCACAAAAAGAAAGGTATACAATTTGCCAATTTTTCGATAAAGTATCATCGATTTATGTAGCCTTTTGTAAATTTTGTAATAAATCATTTTCATTGGGAAGCCATGAACTCAGAAACAATATTACACAATGTAAGGAAACATTTGTAACAATTTCATACCGCAGTGCACAGACAGGTTTTAAAATGACAGTCGGAATGAGACGACCTGGAAATGATGTTAAGCTAAGACAAACAATTCGAAAAACTCTCTGGAAATACCGAGTACTGATAAACCTGTTTCAGTTGACCATTTTATTTGGCAAACTAAGATCTCATAACTACAGAAATATCAATCCTACATGTAATAATTTCCAAAATTCCATTAAATCATTAATTACAATTAGTTTTTCCCCAGAGCAAATTGTGATGAGAACAACAATACTTCTTTAATCATAAGTTATAATTGACAGGAAACTTAAATCTTTCAGACCAAAAAATTACAGTTATTAAGTTAATGGTTCTTTTTATTGGTGTATTGGGATACATGTAATATACTTTCAATAAGTATATTAACAATTAGTGGTATTAAAGCATCCATTACTTATGTTTATTTTTAGGAATTCTTTTATTGCAGTTTAGGAAGTAAATTATCATATATTTATCCCTTAATTTATGTATATAATATACTTATAATTGAAAATAATTTCATTTTTATTTATGACTGTATTTAAGGCATTTAATAAAACAATTTTTCAATTGAACTGTTTGTTTTTATTTATTGTAATCCAGTCTTGTATTATGTAAACAAAAGTGAATATAGGCACGTATGCCTAGGTCGTAAATTGGGTGACACATACTGTCTCTTTCTAACAGTGTTAAAAAATTGTATGGAGTGTCCCATCTATTTAGTATATTATCTATTTTGCGAATGTCAACCAAACAGGTCTACCAACCTTAAAAATATGTAATACATCTTTACTCTATGGTATATTTTCTTTTTAATCATAAATAGCCTATATTAATTTATAATTACAATATAACTACTTCGTTATAAAGTAAAATTATACTAACGCCATATAATGAAAGATAGATAAAGTAAAATTATGTGTGGCGTTAAATATGCCAAGTGAAAATAATTATAAGTACATAAATTTCTGGCAATAAATAACTTTTACATAGACAATATTTTATTCTTTTGTTAAAGACTGTTTAACGTACAAACTTTTACAAAATATTTTAAAAATCAAAGTAAACATAAACCATGCGCAGTAGAATTTTTACACAAAATAAAATTAAAATACACTTAAATACATTTTACTTTTTTTGTATATTAGTGTACGAATAAATTTCAAATGACAGCCTGTAAAATAAAAATTGTATAATATATTTTGATCTGCAAATAAAAATAACAATATCTTTTTAACTACGTAAATTATTTTAGTACGTCTGAAATGAAAATGTAATGAACACCTACATGCTGATTTTAAGCAGAGGTGGTGGCTTCATTTATATTCATTTTGAAATTGGCAACTTGTGTTTTATACAACTTTGTGAACATATTACATCTATCTTGTTTTCTGTTAAGTAGTACATGCCACCGATATAAAATTTCTTGATATAAATACAACGAAAATAAATATGTCCATTAGTAAAACTATATAACAATAAAGGTATGAATATGTTATTTTATTTACATAGTTCAACGTAGGCAAATGCATACAATCTTCACTATTTAACAAATAGTACAGTTTGAGAATAGTTTGTAGTTTCACTAAGAGAATTGTTTTATGGATTCCCACATAATTAAACATATAAAAATTAGACAGCCAAAGTTTAAAAGGAATTCCAAGAACTGCACAATTCTGGATTATGCAGGTAAACAGCAATATTCACTTAAAGGACAATGCTGTTGACATGTGGTGCTTGATGGAAACATGAATAAAAAAACATGAGGTCATGAACAAACTTAAACTAAAGCTTTCCTAGCTTTTTCCGGTTAGATAAGTAAAACATACAAAATATACAGGTTATAGGATGGCATGTAAAGATTATTACCAAGTATCTTAAGAGCGAACTAAGGCAAATATTTGAAAATGATCATGTGGTAGTATACTGCAAGTTTTTTTATAAAGATTATTTTATAATTTTATCAATTCTCAGCAATTAGTTATTGAGTCTAGTCTCTAGTAATTGAGTCTAATAAAATTAAGATGACTTGGAAAATAGTAAAGGCACAAACTATCATTTCAAATAACTGAAGGACTACAGATGCTAATAAAGAAGTTACCGAACACTTCAAGAAGTATTTGACAAATACAATGGGAATTTAAATAAAAATCTACTTGTGTCCAAAGATGCGGCTCTGTCTTGCTTAAGTCTGTACGCTAACAAAAATTGTAAAGAATTTATAATTGAACCATTTACCATAGATCACATGAATTATGTATTTCAAAATATAAAACCGAAATCATAAGTTAATCTGTGGCACGTGTTCACTAAATTAATATAGGAACAGAGCAAGGAATCTGCAATGCCTTTGATGCCAGTTTTAAATGCTTGCGTGCGCATGGACTAGTTTCCAAATCTCATAAAGTTGGTGAAGGTAACACCACTCCTTAACAAGGGTTAAAATAGAGAAGTGCAAAATTATCATCTTATCTCTGTTCTGCCGATCTGCTTAATCTTAGAGAAATTTATAGAGGTAAGACTGGTGGATTTTATGACTAAAATGTCATTATCACCTGCAGCCAATTTAGTTTTCATAGAGCAAAATCTACAACAGCTTCAATTGCTGCCATCACAGAAAGCATTTTAAAAGTGCTAGTAAATAATGGAAAACTTTAGTACCATTTTGCAAATTGTTAAAAGCATTTAATTGTGTGACGGTATACTGTTATGCAAGTTGGAATATTATTGGATAAGGAGAAAGAAACCTAAACCCATCAGAACGTATTACAAAAATGGTTTTAAGTGGTAGATTCTAAATAATAAATCTGAACCTCGCATTAATAAGTCCACTGTACCTAAAGGATCGGTACTTAGTCCCTTACTTTTCCTAGTATACATAAATGATCTCAGTGATTCAAATGATCTCAGCGAATTGTTAAAAACATGTGATTGCGTCGATCACGGCATACTGTTATACAAAATATTATTGAATAAGGAGGAATAAACCTAAACTCATCAGATCGTAAATATAAAAACAGTTCCTAGTGGTCGATTCTAAACACTAAATCTGAACCATGCACTAATAAGTCCGGTACACCTCAAGGATCGATTCTTGGTTCTAGTGTACATAAATGATCTCAGTGTTTGTTCTTATAGAAAGAGTGGCATTTTCATGTTTGCAGATTGTACATTTATATACTATATAAGGCTCTAATTATGAAAACCTTTCAAAAGATGTGAAAAAATTCTGACCAAGTTACAAAGTTGCTTTGAAGACGATAAGACAAATTTCATTTATTACGTTCTAGGATTAATTTTATATTTAGCAGGTCTAAGATACAAAAATTCTTATAAGAAGGTGTTTCGAATCATGAGTATTATGACCAGTGTTAGGCCAGTGCTTATGTATATTTTCCAATAATTATATTTACTAAAATATAGTATTAATAGAATTAACAAAAATTAAAAATATGTTCTATCTGTCCTTTATTTTGTCTTTCACTATATTTTACATTTATATATGTCTAAGCAGAAAGAGCTTAATGTTTGGGCCTCATATTGATAGAATATCTTCATTTGATTTTATTTAAAATTAAATTACTTGTGACTTCTATGATCGAGTTAAAAATTATTAATAAATATGTCCAATACATCTGATTCAATCTTGTTATTGCCCATATTGTTAAATTCCTGCCCGAGATCGTCCACCAGCTCCATTAATGGAAAAATATTTTTGCAAGGTCTGGCATTTTATATTAATTTAATAGATTATTTTTTTGTTGTTTAATTTATAATGTCAAAAACAATAGAGTTATGAAGGAACAATAAAACTTCTCTCTGGTGAGAACAAACGCTATATAATCAAAGATAAAGATAAAACAAATACAATCTGATCTATGTTCTGTGAATATTATTATGTAAACAATGTTACTTCATATTGCTCTTTTAAATTTTACATATTTTTTAAAGATCTATCTCTATGATTCATTGATTCACAAGAAGTAAAGAACGTCTAAATAATAATGGCAGTCTACCCTGGATAGTTTCTACAGCATGTGCTGTAAGAGATATCCACACAATCATGACACGTTTGTCTATTGAATAAACATTTATCTAGAAAGGATCAAAGCCAGAGCTGTAGGGGTGGTCTGTTTATTATTAGGTAAAAGACAACATCTGTCTGCTTGTAATTTCGTCATTCCTTAAGCCTGTGAGCACCAAAATTTCAATTTTCAGTCTGAATATTTTCCGTAGTCGTAAAATGTAATTTACATATCATAATTTTAACCCCTAGAAATATTTCAGTAAAAGTTCATCCTAATAATTTTGTATGAAGCTTTAACAAACGAATGACAAAAGTATTCAGTCAGATGGGAATAAAAAACTTTCCAGTAGAACAAGACATAATCTAAATCACAAGCATACTCTCAGTGAGGGTGATATTGAAATTGTCCGAGACGTTTTTGTATGCTAGGGTAACAAATAGCCAATAATATGAAAATTTAAAAAAGTTGTATGTGTGTGTGTGCGTGCATGTTTGTGTGTATGTATGTATAAATAGTAATAAAATTATAATGTACAGTTGTGGTCAACTAATCGGAGACAGAATGTTGGGAAAAATTTATAGTTCTAGTTCCTGTATTGTTATGAAGTGAATATTATTGTCTGTTATTATCATTGTCTGCCATTCATTTTCGGGTCCCCTGGATAGTATTTTAAAGTCTTTATAAATATTTCATTTAGAATCAAATCTCTCGGATCGACAGTTATTGCATTATCTGGCCTTCTAATTAGGGCAATTAAGATGTTTGTGTTCTGTGTGTGTCTTCAAAGTATTAAAAAATAAACACTTTTTCTTTTCAAATTAATGAATTTTGGCCCTTTCTCAAAAATCACATGATTATTGATGTGCACATTTTATAAAAAACATTGTTGATTACGCAGTGCAATATTTCAAAGTACCTGAAACTGTTCCCAAAAAGAAAAGGTGAAGAAAAACAACCCCGCAAGCATATCATAGGAAGCTCACAGTTGCCAAGAGAGACCACTTTAAAATAATACTCCCTAATGTTTCATGAATGTTTCAACATATACAGTGCTGTCATCAAATCTGTGTTCGTGTCAGTACTAAATTAGGACGCAAACAGCCCACATCTAAGTGCTATGAAGTAACTGTGGTACTTAGTTAACAAAAAAAAGCAACTTAATGCATTGGCACTATGAACCAGATTTGACACTTTTTAAGAAGCTTAGAGCAACATTTCTATAGAAATATGTAATAATTGGATATTTTAGACGTTGCGTCAATATCAAATGGTCACATCCAAGAATAGCAACCACACTCAATACCAAATTGTACTGCAGTAAATTAAATTTAGTTTAATTTGGCAACAAAGACAAATTTTTACCTGTAACTAGTTTCTGTTTATGGTATTTCCGGTAATAAAATAATACACAAGTGGAGTTATATTTTAAGTTTTCATAAAATAACTATCACAATACAGCTAGTTTCCTAATTTACTAATATTTAGAACACCAGTTTGCTTACATTTCAACATTAATACAGGCATCAAAGTTTCGTAAACATACAAGTCATGCGGACTAGAAGAAAAATCTTCTCATTTAGTACTGATGTCCCTAATCAATAGACCGTAACTGTATTTGTAGTTACTAGATGTTCATGTTATTGCCAAATAATTATGCAAAATTTTATAAAGTATAGAAATATTATATGAACACAACTCACATTAGATACTTGAGAATAAAATTACACTTGCCTAAAAATTACACAAGAAATCTAAGAATTATTCAATTATTATGAATATTGATTTCGTTAGCACGTACCCAAGTATTATCGCTCAGGAAAGAAAAGTGAATAGCTGGGTTTAATGGCAATTATAGGTGATATAATAGATTTGTAATTAATACTGGTGAATTAGCATGGAGTTTCAACTTAAGATTTGGATACTGCTGAGTATATAGGTGTGATAGTCAGTGTGAAAGCTTCATTTCTCTAATGTACTATATTTGTTTTAAATTCATTGTGATTTATCTTTTTCTGTAAAATTTCAATTTTTGTTGCACGTTTTTATAATAAATATTTCATCTTACTTGTTCATACTCCTCTTGATTTATTTATTAATATATTTATATAAATTAAAACCTACATAATCTAAGTTACATATATACATAGCATAAATATTACACATATTTAAATAAAGAATTTATATTTTTTTAATCACAAATATCAAATAAATTCGTATTATATTTCTATCGTGAATATACGGCAAAGGTTTACAATTCCTGAAATATGGTGCTTACTGAACCCTCAATGTGAGTTCTGTTTGTATTCAACATATTTTTTCATACACAATTTTCTCAATTTGAACTTTAAATAATGAATATATTTGGCGTTAATTTTGTAGAAATTCATTATTCACAATTAAATGAAACTACGTGATGTAGTATTATTTCTACTATATAGTTTCTTTAAGTTACGGTAAAGAACTTAAACTAGAAATAATACTACATCACATAGTTTCATTTAATTGAACTTTAAAATTAATTTTAATGATTTTGATACTAAAACATGCGAGACAGGTTGAGTTGCAAATGTGTGGAATAAATTAAATGAAATCATGCAAATCCCTGGTTACGTACTAGGAAGTTGGATAATAATTAATTTACTCAAACTAATGAAGCTTTAAAACGGAGCATTGCATTGCTATTTAGAGTCATGCCTACTCATATGTTTAGTTAAACCACCATTTCCTACAAATATCATGTCACTCATACTACACTTGTAGGACATTTCACCTGTATGTATTCTCATGTGTGTGGTTAAACTACTTTTATTTATAAACCGAAGTCACACTCGTAGGGTTTATCATCTGTGGGTGTTGTCATGTGTGTGGTTAAACTACTCTTATTTATAAATCTAGAATCACACATGCCACACTTATAGGATTTTTCACCAGCGTATGATTTCATATGCATCATTAAGTGAGCAATTTGTGCAAATCTCACATGATATGTGCCACACTTGTAGGGCTGGCACATATCATGCGAGATTTGCACACACACGCTATACTTGTAGGTCTTTTAAACTGTGTGTACTCTCAAGTGTACAGTTAAATTACTATTAGTTATAAACCCTAGAGTAACACATGCCGCACTTGTAGAGTTTTTCACTTGTGTTTTTTCATGTGTCTGGTTAAATTACCAGCTTGTGTAAATCTTGCAAAGCATGAGCTACACTCATAGGGTTTTTCACCTGTATGTGTTCTAATATGTGTGGTTAGACCACTATTATTTATAAACCTAAAGTCACACACGCTACATTTGTAGGGCTTTTCATCTGTGTGTGCTCTCATGTGTATGGTTAAACTACTGTTATTTATAAACCTAGAGTCACACATGCCACACTTGAACGGTTTTTCACCTGTATGTGTTTTCATATGCGTGGTTAAATGACCAGTTTGTGCAAATCTCACATGACATGTACCACACTTGTAGGGTTTTTCACCTGTGTGTGTTTTTATGTGCCTGGTTAAATGACTAGTTTGTGCAAATCTCTCATGACATGTGCTACACTTGTAGGGTTTTTCACCTGTGTGTGTTTTTATGTGTCTCATTAAACTACCACCTTGTGTAAATCTCACATGACAGGTGCTACACTTATAGGGCTTTTCACCTGTGTGCATTCTCATGTGTATGGTTAAATTACCAGTTTGTGTAAATCTCGCATGACAAGTGCCACACTTGTAGGGCTTTTCACCCGTGTGTGTTCTCATGTGTGTGGTTAAACTACTATTATTTATAAACCTAGAGTTACACATCCCACACTTGTAGAGTTTTTCACCTGTACATGTTGCGACGTGCCCAGTTAAAACAGAATGTTTTGCAAATCTCACATCAAACATGTCACACTTGCAGGGCTTTTCACCTGTGCATGTCCTAAAGTGCTAAGTTAAATTACTATTAAAATATCATGCATTGACAACACATTGTTGAATCATACATATAAAAATTGTAGGGTTTTTCACCTATATGTATTCTCATGCTCATACTTGACACACATCAAGAATTTTATAGCTGTTTTCCTGTTGTGTGTGGTTAAATTACCGTTATTTATTAACCTGGAGTCACAGATTTCACAGATGTAGGATTATTCATCCGCATGTGTTATCATATGCGTGCATAAATGGTTAGTTGGCGCAAATTTTACCTCACCTGTGTCATACATTTAAAGAGCTTTTTACTTGTGTGTTTGTAGAAGATGATTTTCTATATTACTCAAAACACTATACTTAGAATTACAATTAGACCAAGTAAACAGACCGATGCCATTGGGTGTGAGTCAGTGTGCGTCCTATAAAAATGCCTTAGAAGAACACGCCCCCTGACAAATATCTCGTTTAAATTTTTTTTATTCGGCTTCACCTCTGTTTGTCGCATTAGTGCAGTCTTTTGAGGGGGCACAGTAAATGCACATTTCCTAATGTCCTGTTGCTCTTGAAAATGTTCGCATTTATTTTCCAGTATGGTTTTAAAAGAAGCCACTGTATATCTTTTTAGTGTCGCAGACAGATCTTCAGGTGCATGTCATCTTCTAATGTTTGTTATTTCCCTGCAAAATTTGGATGAAATTGTCACGTTGTCTACAGACAACGTGACAATTTCATAGTGACATAAACATTATTTATTATCATTTATTTATTTATTTAAATATAGTTACAGAAACATTATGGTTTTAACAATTTTGCGTTTCAAAAAGAGGACAATAAATTAAATTAGTAACATAATGGTGACAAGTTTACTCTCACTCATCACAAACACGTCACACTTAGTGCAATCACAATCAGGCAATTAAGCAATTGTATACCATGGGAAAATAGAGAATTTCATTTTTTATTTAACAAGTGAAAAATAATTACATCAAAACTTCTGTGCTGCAACATATGGTAAACCAACATAGTCAAGAGAAAATCAGTGTAAATTAGAAAGGGGAAGTAACCATATTATCTCATGTACAAATATTCAATCATAGGGATCTATTTAGTTTCATATGGGTTTTTAATAATAGAGCTGGCTTCTAACTTACTTCATACTAAAGCCATAGATAACAGGTTAATTTAGGAAACACACTGAACGTCCCTGACTGTTAGCTTTCTGAATGACTTTTTCACTACATCCGCCAAATGGCCATGAAAATTTAGGTAAGGGTCAAATTAAATTCCTAGATCTACTATTTCAGTACGTCGGCATAAGGGTTGGCAATGCTGTACTTATACTCGAGAAGAACATGCGCTCGACTGTAGCTCCTCACAGAGCATTTGCTTGATTTGAGCCGCAGACTGTTCACATCGCTCCACTTCAGAACAACATCACGCCATAGCAACGTGCTGTCTGCTAAACTTCTAATAGCTGAGAAAATCTTCATGTCATTTGTAAATGGAAGGCAATTTACAGTTTTATGACATTTCTGAAATTGTTTACTAAGATTGTGAATAATAAAGCCCAAGACTGAAACCCTGACTGACTGCTGATCAAGTCAAATAAAAAGCAGATATTAAATTACCTACTCTTGTGTACTGCTTTCTATCCGCGAGATACGAAGAGAAAAAACGTAAGAGTTGAAGAGAGAAACCTGCTTTGCCAAGGTGGTTTGATAAGATGTTATTGTTTACGCGATCAAAAACTTTCTGGTAGTTGAAATTTGCAACATCAAATTCAAAAGTGAAATCAACCTGATAGGAGACATAGTTGACGGAATACGTGAAATTCGTATCCCATCATCCTAGTTGCTTGCCACTAATTTGACTTCTATAATGTAAATAGATGTTGCGATGTAATGCAAACTCAAACCGGCACAGTGATGATTGCAATCAACCGATACTTAAGAATCATTGCCATCTTTGGGTATAGACATTACCTGAATAATTATCCATAGCGAGGTATAAACACCACTTGGCAATGCTGCGTCGAATACATGTTTAAAAATTTCAGTGAAAATATGAGTGCATGCTTTGAGTATATGACCAGGTAATCCATTGCCAAGGGATTGATAATCTCTTCAGCTTAGAGAAAGCAAGGTGCTGTCACTATTACTTAATTGACAGTGAATGACATCAACGTCGGCTCTGCCATGATTGGAAGATGCCACCAATATAAAGTCAAGTCGAGGAACTACTGAATTGTACACCGATCGGAAATGCTCAGGCGAAGCTTCAGCCTTTATCAGACTGTAAAGGATAACGGAGTTGCATGAAATGATATTACTGGTTCTTACTGGTTCTTTGGGTGTTAATGTATGTCCAAAACGATGCAGTTTTCTTTCAAGGTTATTTCTATATTGTATACATAATCAGTTCGAAGTTGGTTTAGAGTGCAGTATGGAACAGACCGTGATTGTTCCCCGAAGAAAACAATATTTGCGTTCAATATTGGAAATTAACTAACGATTGAACTTGACTGGATCCTGCATCTTCGCAGGGCTGAACGTTTTGAAGAAACACATGTATTGATACAGGAATAAACCTGGTCATAAAAATAAACAATAGTGATGTTTACATTATTGGTTAACTATAAATTGGTCCAATAAATTTCAGACAAAAGATGATAAAGCAATACATAGTTTCCCTTAAAAAAATTCTTCCACTAGCATTGTGGACATTATTAACATTTATAAGTAAACTGAAGGATAACACATATTCATGAAAATTTAACGATTTACCAGAACAGTTATACAGATTCAAATCATCAATTATATAAACTAATATAAGACATTTACAAATGTCAAATGTGCAAAAACAAGTTATTATAAATTTCACTACACAGAAAGCGTGGGATATACACAAAACACACAAATATAATTGCAAGTCCAAAAGTCAATTTAGCTCACAGATATTTGCTGTCTATTTCATCCTCTGGCATGTACTCCAAAGTGATTTGCTGCTGTGCGGCCAGCAACAGACCTCTGCCATGTGTTGCAGCTCTGTGTAACGAGCATCTAGCAATTCACCGTCATGCATAGACTCATAAAACCACATTTCACTTGAAGTATATAACATAATCCTCACCCAATATGTTCAAGGAGAAATCGGGCAATTTACATTTAAGGCCGCATGTATTTTGATAACGCAATTACAGTGTTTATATATGGCACTGCAGAGATCGGTTATTTGTATGTCTACCTTCCGAGTAATTATTTTTTTATTTCAAGTCCAGCGAATACCTACGCAAGCGTATACCTATGTCAAGAGAGCAAAGGACCATTTTGAGATTGCGAGTATGTATACGGACTCAATTAAATACAAATTTGTAACTATTCCTTATAAAATGTTGACTTCTGGCACTTTCTGTTGGTTTTCTATCAAAATATTGTTGCTTTTAAAAAATTTTAACAACATTGGAATTGTTTTATAACCTAAATGTTATGTCTCAACTCGTGTCAGTTGAGTGTATCTTAAGCAGTTTTCTATTGAAAAATGGTGTGCAAAAAAGACAAGTGTTAAAATAAAATGGAAAGACAATCAAAGGATGATCAGAAGACCAAATAGAGAAATACCTTTGTAATCCTGAATCAAATGAATCAAAGGGTGAATCTGTTAGTGAGTCAGCATGGTCTGTAACTCCAGTAATAATAATGGTCTTTCTGATAATAATACACCAATATTTATAACCGTAGACAACATAGAATATTAATTGCAATTTGGTGATGGAGGAAATAATTCAGATTTACCCTATTTGGATGCGAAAATTAATATAACTAATATTGCAAACCAATTTACTTCAGATAAGCCTTACATCTTACCAAACCAATTTACTTCAGATAAGCCTTACATCTTACCAAATCAATTTACTTCAGACAAGTCCTACATCACGAGTAGCCATATTATCGTTTAATAAAAATTGGCTAATGTAACAATTATTGGCTAATATCAATACATATTGGCTAACGTAACAATTAAAATGTCAGACTCACCATCTACTGAGAGTGATTCCGGTAATGTGAACTCTTCTACGCCAGTGACTGTGGAACCTGTTCACACCCCACTTCTTCAGTCCTTTGGTCTGCTGCAAAGCAAACCACCAATAACGCACACAAAAGAATAGTGGAAGATCGACAATAAAAGCCTGCAAAGAAAAAAAGGAAAATTTTGCAACATGCTACAATCTCTTCAGCTTCACCGGGCTCCAGAGTTAAATAAACAAAGGAAAAATAAAAGTGAGCAAGATAATACGGTCAATTATACACTCTACAATTGGCAATTTGATGAAACTGCAAATGAAAGGTATGCACACAAAATGTTCTTCAATTTACTGATACTGCTGGTATTATTGGTGTCCCGGCTGGGCTTTTTCAGTTACTTTTTAGAGGAGGATTAGGCTGAGTATTTTGTCGAGGAGACAAATTGCTATGATGCACAACTTTTATTTTTGAAAACCAAAAAAATACTTTACCACCAAAAAAAGTGGAAGGACATAATTGTCACTGAATTTTATAAATGTATAGTAATGAATTCATCAATTTATAATAGTGAATTCTTAAATGGGTTGTATTATGAAGGAAACATATTATGATTATTTCCACAGATGAATTTGAGGAGACCTCAAGTTTTTCTTGACTTTATAAAGTCTCGATTGTTATTGTTGTTAAAAATGTCTCCTATGAACAATAATGAAATGTAGATACTTAATGACAGATTGCAAAAAAGAGATCTTTTATATTTGACAATGAAAAACAATTTTCAAGCCTCTACTCATAGATAAAAGTAATGCAAAGTGGAAAGGAAGGTTGTTAAAAAGCATAGATTATAAATTAAAACATAAATTATCCATTCTACGCGACACACGGGTCGACAAAAATAATATAGATAAACAGCCTACTTCAATAAGGGTTGTATTAAAACTCATGAAACATTATTTCTTTAAAGGGCACGCACTTTATGTATATAATTATTATACAAGCCCTCTTTTACTTTACTCATTACACCAGCAACACACAAATGCTTGCAGAGAGGTTCCCTCTGGCTGTTCTGTAAAAGGATAGAAGAGATGTTTGTTGATGCTCTTTTGTTTCAAGTAACAAAGTGGATAAAGCAACGAAAAGGTACATCCCAAAACCACAGTGCGTTTTAAAAATAAGCACTTAGGACTTATTGGTAAGGCCGATATGCAGCTCTCATTTAATGAGCGTAAAAGGAAAACTATAAAATGGTATAAAAAATTAGCATTTCATTTGGACAATGTGTATATTTAAACTCATAACAAATTTGAAGGATATAAAATTTCGAAGTTTTCCGAAAAATATATAGTCCAAATCATTAAAAAATATGGACTTCGTCGATAAAGACCAAACATGAAACTGTCTATGAATGAAATAAAAGACTAGTAGAACATCACTTCCCATTCAAAATTATGGATACCAATAGTAAAACAAAGCAACGCAGATGTCGAGTTCATCTCAAAACTGAAATGGGTTAATCGGTACGAAAAGAACTATATATGGGAGATGCAGCATTGTGCATAACTCCATATTTTGAAAAGTACTATACGGAACAAAACTTCTAGTAATGGATTAATATTTTATTCTTCATTTATTTTATACTTAGAATATAAATTTTTCACCATATTTTATATGTTTTAAAAACTGGTTGGCCTTTCTTTAATTTTTTGTATTTTTTTAATAAATTTTCTGCTTTGAAATTTGTGTTAAACAAACTCGTACATAATATTGGGAAACTGCATTATGCGTTGGCATGTTTATACCATACACATTTTGTATCTGGATGGTATGAATAAATGGATGTTCATTTACATCCAGGATGACACAAAAATGTATATATGGTTTTGTATAACCTTGATAACGAGTAGTGAACATACATCTATGGACCCTGCTTTGGTACTTCATAGAAAAAAGGTTGCGGTTTTAAAAAGGATTACAATGACTTGATTCGGAAACAAATTTTGTTGTTTTTTGAAAGACCTATTCAAGGACACACCACTTGAAGGAGCAGGTAATTTTTTTTCTTTTTATCTCTTTCATTATATGGAAGGGTGTACACAAAAAAAAAATTTTTAAACTTTACTTCATATTTGACTTTGTGTCATTGACTTACATGTGTACACAAAATTTCATCTCAATAGGTGCAAAAATGCGAGAGTTATCAGGCAGTGACCAACAGACGAAGAGATATGAGAAAACTATAAGGGATGGTACGAAACCCTAACACATGCATTTATTATAATTTATCACAATTTTATAAACCCTTCCAAGGGTGACATTGGATGAAATACTCGAAAGAATATTCACCCCAACTTTAAATTAAAGTTACACCAACTTTAAAATTTTTTTTTGTTCAACAATTACACCATCTGTGAATTAACTAAAAGTACAGACCTCCAAAATTACACAGCAAAGTGTCTGAAATGACCAAGTTACAAGTGTGTGGCATATCGATGAACATAACAAAAATGCAAAGTTTGCTGGTTGCTAAAGAACCCTAAAAACATACATAATATAAGAGATATTTGTGTTTTGTTTAAACGACTTTAATAAACTTACGATTACAGCATCAAGTAAAAGGACCGCCTTCGTACATTGAAATATTGTCGGAAATGTTACGACTGCAACTTTGTTTAAAAAATATTGCGAGTATATTATGTCTGCGTTTCCTTTTAGTTATTATTATAGAAGGTGGCAAAAATTATAATTGCATAAGAATAAAGTGTATCTCAAAGAAAAAAAGCACAGAGAATCAGTAAATAAACACACACTGTAAAGAAAGTGGTTAAAGTGTGTTAGAACAAAATATTGTTACACTATACATTACATTTTATCATCAACATTGCACACACAAAATGATATTATTCTATCATTGAATGATTGACTTTAATGCTCCAACACTAATTTAGTTCTACTGCTGAAAGCACTGAAATAAAAGGAACTGTCTTTCTGATTCCATTTTTAAAATAAAACTGAAATGTTGTACACACTCTCTGAACATATATCTATACTAATATAAAAAACAGAAAAGTTTGTATGTTTATTTGCTTGTTCGCACTAATCTCTGGTACCATAGGTTGTAGGCTAAATACCATCACACTACAATTTATAGGGGTAGAGCAGTGATAAATAATGTAAGGGAAGTTGAGGAACACAGCATGTAAGACGCAGTTAAATACAGAAAGAAAACCTACTAACATACGCAGGTCACACTTAGTATAGCACATACCCAGTATATTATGTATACTGAGGTATACGTATACACATATATCTCTACCAAACTATCAAAACAATACCAACCTAACACAGTACTTAGATTATTTTTATAAAAATTTTTTGCAGCCACCCTACGCGTCCCTGTATTTGTTGTGTAAAGTTTTATGTACACTTAACTCTGTGATTGTATTGGTGTGACTTAACAGAGAAATGCACATCACAAGTGAAAAAAAATTAAATTCAGTCGCTCAAATAAAATTATACATGATTATTTTATCACAAAAAGCTCCCACTGTGCTTCAACAGTTTCGACGTCAAACAGACAAATAAAATGACGTCCAATGTTTGTAGTATTTATAGTTTCACGAAACAAATTCATAAATGAACAACTTGATTTTAATTATTTATTCACAAAGCAAAAACTGACTCGGTATGCGGGCGCCCGTTTGTTGAGCTATTTAATTTTGATGTAACTAAAGTATTTAATTAGAAAATGTATACATATTAACAGTTATTTTTGCTTCAACAGAGAGACATCAAATCTACTGCTGTTAATAGCATTGTTGTATGTAATTATCCATAAGCAAAGCATAAAAAATAACGTAATACATCTATTCATATTCTTAATGTGTTTGTTCGCTTTTACACAGAGAAGTAAGTGTACACCTGTACATTGAAAAGAGTTATTTCCAAGTCACCTCCTCTCTCGTGGAACCCGGTAGGATCTCTATCAACTGACAGAGAATAGTTTCTATCAATTCAGTTTCAATTAATTGATTTTAATATCTGCAAGTGCCGCAACATTGCTATCTAACTTCAAGCACGGTCACAACAATTTAAATGAGCTTAAAAATGATTGTGTAATATGTTTAGAAGGAAGAAATTTCAATTACGCATCTCCTTCTAACATACAATTATTGCTGAAGCTTCAGAGTTGCTCATACCGGGTTAGCGAATGAATAAACTCACACGATGTGATACTGCGTAAAAATGTTATCTTTATAATTTTATATTGTTTAGAGGTCACTTTTTGAGAAAAATGGTTATAATTAACACAAAAACTGACATCCATTTTATTATATGTTATACATACCATGGTAATTTATGTGAGATAAGGTATATGCGTTTTGTTACTTTTCTCATAGCGTGTGGAATCAAAGAAAGATTGGTTAAAAAACCTACCCAACTATACTTGAACGGAATTTGAGCGCTGTTAAGGCATTCAATTATCACATCACTTTAATAATAATAATGAAAATACAAGCTTTATGTTGCTGAATCAAATTGGTAACAGAATAAAAAGCTTTATGTCACAATCATAGACTATATATGCTGCGAATAGACAAACATACTTGGTTTGCCTTGCATCACCGAAATTGAATTTTCCTTATGAGCGAATTTGTACATATGTGTGAGTTTTGGCAATAGCTTTTCATTAACGATGTTATATTGATAATGTGAAAATAATCAACGATTTATTTTCCCGATTCCACAATTATGAATTCCCCTCCAATTTAACATATTTTTGAGAATGATTTAATTCCATAAGAGTAACCATAATACCACGATACCAAACCAAACCAAATATAATTATGTCATATCTCATACGAGGCATTCATTCTCACTCCGCTTTTTATCATTTTAAAAGTATTTTTATGATTAGTCCTATTTTTTAAACTTAATATTTGTTTAGCATTAAATATTTTGGGTGCGTTATTTGTACTATGGAAAAACATCACCCGAGCGTATTATAAAAAATAAAATATCACGCCAAGAAATGCAGAAGCGCTTATACTTGGGAAAAGAATAAAACAAAAGGTAGTATCAGAAAAAATAAGTACTATGAAATTTTTTATATACAGTATGTTTGCAAAGAGTTAGAAAAATATGTGCAAATATTTTAAAATTAAACAAATACCATATTACCTAACTAACCTTTAAGTACTAACGATAAACAAATAATATTCATCTTTAAAATTAAAATAATAACCAACACAAGTTCCTCATACAATGACACTGCTGAGGCTGCACATTGTAGTGATTTCAATTACACAATTCAACTAAGAGATAAAATTATATAATTCAAAATAAAAAAAGTTATCTTCATTACGAGTTCCTCATATAAAGACTTTATGGCAACAAAACTTAAAAAAGGTATTTCTATGATTTTAAATAATCGTTTTGTTAATTATGATTAAAATCATTGGCCTTTAAATAAAATAATCTTATTCAAATGGTTTATCGAATCTCTTTTGACGAACTTTTTGTGGACGAAGATGGTATGCTATTAAAAGGGTCCTGCTCATATGATGGTTAATTTAAAGAATAAAAAAATTGTTAGGATAAACACACTGTATAATCTCCAAAACTGTTTTATTCAAAAATGTCTTTCTGCATGACAAAGTAACCTTTTGCAGGGAGATATAAATTGTTTGATGGTTGGGTTAAAAAGGTAAAAATTGCAAGTGGCCTTTTTGAATGTAGACTACATTCAATAACACATAAATATTTTAGACTTGTTATGTTTATTAAGAAACCGGCTAAACCTAAATGTCTCGTAGAGTTTGTGGTAACGGTGCCATCATCAAATTTAAAATTTCTTGTTTCTTGTTGTTAGTTGAACACAAATGTTTTTTAAACAAGGCGGACCTGAAAATAGTTCCTTTCAACATATTGGGTGTTTTCTCTTTCTCTCTGTTTAAATTTAAAAAACAAAAATATGTACTAAATTGTTATTTATGCTCTCTTACAACATGAAATTAATTAGTATTGGTCTAGATAGCTAGAAATTAATATCTTTCACAACGATTATGAACTTTCGATTTTATACATTTTCATATTACAAACCTTAGTTATATAAAAAGTATACAGATCGAGAAAAGGGTGCTCACATGGTCTGTGACTAAATAAAAATTGATCTTTTCATTTTTAAGTTTGTGACATAAGACTATATAGACCAAAGTACCATAAACATCGTTGTCAGTTTGTCTGTTCTTCTAATATGGAAACTGTAGAATCAAGGTGGGTGCCTTAATAGAAAAATTATTATTTGTGATTTTCTTGGACTGACTGATTCTAATTTCTTGCACTTGAAATAGTATGTCGGGGTAAGAGAAATATCAGTAGGAATACTGTAAGTATTCAACTGCAGCGTTTCAACCGTGTTTCCCGACTTCTGTTGTATGTTTTATCAATGTTTTACCTCTATGAATCGTAGGGTGATGATATGTAGCCTGTAATCTTCCTGAAAGTATGGCATTCCGTACATAAGAATTTTTGAAATTAGGTGTGTGCTTCTAAAGATTGGTGCGCACCAACAAATAAACAGACAAACTTTCGCACTTTGTATATTAGTACAGATATGTCTTTTAAGTGTACACATTTCAACTTTATTTTAATAAATACAGTTTAATAAGAATTTATTCAGCAAGATTGTCTCTGTCATTTCAGATTTTAATAACAGAATTAATTATACAAGTGTTAAAATTGGTCATTCAATGGTAGAACATTGCCATTTTGCACATGCAACGAAAGAGATAACTTGGAAGACAGCACAGTGTAGCAATATTTATGTATATGTATATGTATACGTATATATGTATGTATATATATATATATATATATATATATATATATATGTACATATACCCACAAATATATCCATATCATTTTCACAGCATTGCATTTTCAACTTTAGTGAAACAAAAGAATAACTGGATTCAATTAAAACTGGGAAACACAAGACAAGTTTTATATATCCTAATGATAACTACAGAAGTGTTCAAATCACCAATGGCACTGACAACTGACTAGCTCTAGAAAGACTATGTAACAATGACATGAAATATCAGCATGACATGAAGTTGTCAGCAATACAAAATATAGACATTTTTATGGTTTCGGTTAATATTTTTACACAGATCTTGCTGATATATCGGGACCTTATTTGAAAATACATCTGATTTACACACACTTTGTTTTAGGTGGACTCAAAAAACAGACTCCTTTATAGAATATTGGGTGATATTTTTTATTCTCAGTGGAATAAGCCTCCATCCCCTCAATCCAATGGCATAATCTTCCCTTCAACCAGTCCTCTCTTTAATTACTGCCGTAACGTTCTTGTACAAACTGTTATATCTAATGTAAGATGTGTGCTCCAAGGTTAGTGAAGAAGCTGCTTCTCCACTGTGATAGGTTTAGCATGATGGCAAACGAATGATAGTTTATTGCTTGCTAATGTACTTTGGTAGAGAGGTCCGTAGTAAAGACATATTGTTTGGAATGCAACAGCAGCGGGTAATGTGTTGGAAATTTCGAATAAGCACAAAAATTCTTCATAATGAAACAAAAAAATTGAGATGGTATTCCTAACGTTGACACATTTTAAAGGAACTACAGTATGGAGATTTAACTTTCAACTGATTATTTATTTAAATAAATTACTGCAATACTAATTAATTCTACAATATTCAACATCTTCCAGTTTTTTTTTTATTTTCTTCAACAAAAGTTTTAAGGGTTCATCATTAGTCAATTTCTGTTAAAGTGAACAAGTCAAAAACCTTACATTTACTGCACAGCATCGTGAGTCCAGTCTGATGACAAATGGTTTACTGCTAAAAAGTTTTGCTGCAAAATGCATTAACGATGTTAGCATTACCATGGAAAATTGTGAGTTAAGGTTTGCATTCTACCATTAAACTCATAAATTTTTCTCTTTTTTTGTTTTTCCTACATTATCTAAATGATAATTAAGTACAAAAGATTATGTTTTTTGTTTCATCGAAAAGCATAATAAAATAAAAAAACAAGTTTTGACGACTTTTATCTGACAAATAACATAACATATAAAAAAAAATAGCCAAGAGCATGCCGGACAAGCCCACGATAGTGTCATGTCCTTAGATTTTTAAGTATCAAATGTTATAAAAATATGCAGTTTTTAATCTGTGCCCGTAGGAACGATGATAACTTTTAAACTTAGCCAAATTTCAAAGTTTTATGATATGGTTTATCAAAAAATATATGAATATAAATGGTTAACTGTCCATTATAATTTTCATGGAAAGTACTTGGGAGCTACTATTGGGTACTTCTTCAGTTATTTTGAAAGGATAATTTAGAAGTTAGAGGGAGAGGAGGTATGTAGTAGCGCATCGATAGTCAATTTGAAAGGAAATGTCTTGAAATCAAAACATTAAAATAAATTAAAAACAAACCTTGTTGCTTTTTGAACGACACCCTGTTTAATGGTGTTAGGTAATGTTCTAAGGGCACTCCATTTAATGTATAATTTTTACACTGTACAGGAAAAAAATATTTTTTTAAATTTTACTTTATATTTGAATTTGTGCCATTAAGTTACACCAAATTTCATATCAGTGCAAAAATGAAAGAATAATCAGACGAACAGACATGAGAAAATTATCATAGATGGTCATGAAAAACATGTCGCCACTGTGGAGTGTTGGATCGATCACGAGACACATGGTCTTTGACTGCGCTGCGCAACACAAGAACTCAAGTTTGATTCCCGGTCGTTCGTCAAGCAGGGCTAGACTGGTGTTTTGATTGGTGGTAAGATATTGCTCTCGTAACAATAAGTCTGTCGTATGTATTCATTGAAGTGCTTAAATAAATAAATACAATAAATAAAATTATAAGGGTTCCGTGCTGAGGCTAGGAAACACTAAGTTTATAGAGACTTTTTCAAATGATATTGACCTTCTTAAGGGCGACATTGGATGGAATGAGCGAAAAAAATTCCCCACCTTTAAAGCACTAAGGCTACGTACATTAAAAAGTTTTTTGTTAATAATTAAACTTCACATCCATCTTTGAGTTAACTAAAATTACTTGCCTGCAAATTTACATGGGAAAATTCTGAGAAATGATCACGTTATAAACTTATGGAACAATTGATGGACATGACAAAATTACAAGTTGTTACAGAACCCTCAAAATGAACATAAGACAGTGCGATCAAATAATCAATCATTATTAGAAAAATATTTGTGTTTTGTCAAATTGATTTAATAAATTTATCTAAACAGCATGAAGTAACAATTTGTTTTGTGTATTGAAATATTATTGTATAAATGTTTACCAAGTTTAGTGAGAAAAAAATATATATATAATTTTTAGGGTGCATTTCCTTTTAATAATTGCTTAAAAATTTTCATGCAATGGTATAACAGTACATCATCTAGTATAATTACACTTGTAGTAATTTAGGTATCAACTATCTTTTAAATATGTAAAAAGTAAGAAGGCAGACTAACAAAATGTTTTGTGTTGTGCGAGTGGCATTTCCTTATATCATTTCGTTAAGTAAATAATCAGAGAACTTGAAGGAGCTTCACAGAGACCCAATAAGTAAAAGACTTCGTAGTAAATACCATTGAGTGCGACACTAGAAATTAACAAATATATTTTGCGATAGTTCCAATACTTAATTACACATTTAAAAAATTGAATATATATATATAAATATATATGTATATATACATATATATAAATATATATATATTATTTAGTTCGTTGATTGAGTTGTGAGTTTATAAAGAAATGTATATTTCAAGTGCAAGAAATTAGAGTCGTTCAGTCCAATAAAATCTTAAATAATAATTTTTCTATGAAAGCACCCGCCGTGCTTCTACAGCTTCCATGTTAACTAAGGTTCGTAATATGAAAATGTATAAAATTGAAAGTTCATAACCGTTGTGAAAGATATTAATATTTTTTTGCTTAAACATAGAGAGCTATCTAGACCAATACTAATTAGTTCCATGTTGTAAGAGAGAATAATAAACAATTTAGTAAGTATTTTTGTTTTTTAAATTCAAAACAGACAGAGAGGAAACATGTAATATGTCAATAGGAACTATTTTCAGGTCATCTCTGTTGGCATCCCTGTCATCTAACAACGAGTATTATAATATTTTTAATTGCAATTAATTAACTTTAAATTCTAAGAGTGCAAGTGCCAAATTGGAATTTGCTTAAAATGTATTATACAGTGTGTTAGAAGGAAGAAAATCCAATTATGTACATCCATTTTGTCGAATTGCTCATACTGGGTTCGGGAACATATGTACTCTTAAGATATTTCACTAGATAAAAATATCATATTCCAAAGTCGTTTTTTGAAAAAATAGCATTAATATAAAAAAATCATTAAGTATCCATTTTGTTTTATATTATACATAGCGATGTAAGCAACGTGAAATGAGGTACATGTGTTTTATTACTTGTCTTTTCGCAGATGGACCCAAAGAAAGATCAGTAAAAAACCTATATTACTGTACTTGAACAGGATCTGAGCGCTGCTAATATATTTAATTACCATATTACTTCAGTAATAAAAATTAAAAGGCAAACTCTACGTTCCTAGATGAAATTGGTAACAGAATGTGAATCTTTATGCCACAGTATAAGATTGTTGCGCATTGCATACACAGGTTTCCTCAAATATAATGTTTAAGATTACAATAAGCTTACAGTTTATCATTACATATATTAATAATTTAGATTGCTCACTGTAATTGTTAATTAAAAGAAGAAATTTTCAGTGAGTATTTTCATTAAAAAACAAAGCACTGCTTTCTTTTATTCTTTAATTTACTGTCTTTTTTCATTTACAGTAATAATTTATGAGCAATGCTAATATAAACAAATATAATGGAAACAAAGCACACCAAATAATTATATTTTACTTAATATACATAAGCCAGCATGACATATCACTACGGAAACAGTGAAGTGTTCATTTGACAATTAGATAATATAATATGTCCACAAAGTTAGTGTAATTTCTTCAGGTAATGAATAGCAGCAGTGGTACATAGTTTCCTACAAGTGTGGAATGTACATTCCTAACTCGTAGGTTGTTTCACAAAGTAAACTAATGGAATTGGTCATTATATGTTATTTTCATATTGAAATTGTTAAACCCGCGTAAGGTAAAGTTCAGTTTAGCGCAAATGCGAATTTCCTGTTTTTCTTTTTCTGTTTTAAATCAAAGAATGTACATAAAAAACGACGTACTTAAAAAAATTGGGTTTAGACACGTTATTTTATTATAAAAAATTGGTTTGGAAAATGCCCGGATATGAGGAAACTTCTTTCATTAGATGTCAAACATTTTATAACCTCTAATGACACGACTCTTTTTGCTTATTTGAATATTGTTTTTTAGATTAGTTTATATCGATTTCTATTTGTATTTGCACGTTCAATGTTTAGTGTTCTAAGGACGGCAATTAAGGCGACAAAATTATAACTTACACTTCATTGAAAAGGCCACCAATTCTAATCGAACTTTTTCAAATTACTTTTTTGCAAAATAAACGCGGCCGAGCTCTATTTTTGGATAAATGCTTCGATTTTACCTGTAGTTCATTTTAAACAATAAATTCACATTTGCCCTAAACTAAACTCTTTCCACGGCTGCAATGGAAACTACGTGTAGTATATATACACTTACTGTTCTGCCGGGAATGACGAGGAGGTCCGCGAATGGGGCAACAATCTACGGAGTACATGTAGCATATATCACAGTCCGCATAACACAGAACATGTTTGTTATTTTATATGTTCAACGAAAATGCGAATTCATTTTATCAATTACCATTTCATTATCGTACTGTCAACTACTGTCAAAGCGGTCAATTATACCATCCTTAAAATTAAATTTGTATATCTTTACTTTATGATTCTTTTTAATTATAAACGCCTGCGTTTAATCTAATTTACAATGATTTTTTTAAACATGAAAATTACGGTATGATGACTGAGTGATAAATGTTCAGTAGTAAATAGCTTGCAAATAGTCAATATTTGGATTCTTTGTTAACGATTTTTTAACTGATAAACTTTAATAAAATTTTAAACCTATCCCTGCCGTAATAAAAGTTGAACGCAAAATAATATTAAAATAGGCACTTAAATAGCTTTCTGTTACTTTACGAAAAAATTTACAATAATAGTATACAAAACATAAATCCAGTAACGAATTCTGCGTACAAAACATAAATCCAGTAATTTTTATTGTAAACAGTCTAGGGTAATACGTCTAGTCCGGTAAGATGGCCAATAAAAAGTTTCAGTGTTCTTTCACTATATGTCTCTAATTAATATCAATAAATAGCTACTAAAGCTTATTAGCTACTACAAACACTGTTGATTCTAAACTATATAACAAAGTATGTATTCATCACTCAAAAAATTGCAGCAATCACCAAATATATATTTAAAAGTAATAGGGTGGTAATGTTTTTAGTTTTAAGAGTTAATCTTTTTCTCTTTATTAGTTACTTTCAAAGGAAACTATTAAAAAACCCAAGATAATATTCGATCCTGGCTTATTGTTTCATAAGTATTTAATGCCAGAACAATTAGCAAAATAGCCAAACAATTGGCCACACTATTAACAAATGATTTTTAATTAAGTGGCATTCTTATCTACAAAATATTTAATAAGATAACCAATGAATAAGTTTCACTATTTAATTTAGATTTCATAAATAATTACTTTCATATTTATAAAAGATTTCAGTTTCCAAAGATAATTGCATATAGGTTTTATAAAAAATAAAAATACAATTATAAAGTTACAAAGTCTTTCAAAAATATAACCATATTATCCTATTATTTTATTACATATTCAATACACATATAATCGTAGAATATAGAGTAATCCAGAAGGCACATACGCACAAATCACTTCGCGGTCGCAGTGAAGCCAACAATCGGTAGAGGGGGAACCGCGCTCCGCCTACTAGCGCCCTTCCCCAACGCGCACGGTGTTACCAGCAGAATAAATTTACCCACGAACTTTGGGAAATCGACGCATATAAATTACATATAATTAAATTACGACGCATATAATTAAATAGTTTTCAATAATATTTGCTTGCAGCGGTAGGATTCACATTTGCATCAATTTATATGGTCATGGCTTGGCTTATATGAAGTATTATTAATAAATAAATTTCTAAAATGTTTATTCTGACCACAAACAATGGCCAAAGTATTTAGATTAAAATTATTTAAAAACTTTGTCACATTTTACCATTTTATTGATTAAAATGAGTATTAAAATACATTATCATTAAACATGTGTGTGTGTATGTGTGTGATTGAGCGTATTCGTGTTCACGTGCGTATGTACGTACGCGTGTGTGCGTGTGCGTGCGTATGAGTGTGTGTTTACACATCAATCTATAAAATTATTTTAGTAATTTTGCAAATAATTTTTTAATTTTTGTGTTTTATCACCTCTTTTATGTAGTAGAAGCAGGAAAAGTATATTTTTTGTTTTCATTTGTATACTGCCCAACGTTTTATTTCTAATAAATGGTTTAAAATATTTATGTGACAACTGGATATTTGACTAATTATGAACTATTCATTTTTATTATGCATGTCATAAGTAGAGAAAATTTTGAAAATACGTTCTTTAGTGGTATAAATAATACTAATGTTTTTTCTCAAATTTCTAGTTTAATTTTTAACAAATTAAATCAATAAAATTAATTTGAAACAAATCAAGCTATAATTTATTGCAATTACTGCTACAAATATTATTACAAATTGTCCTAACTAATAATATAATTGCGAAAGTGTGATTGTGTGTCCTTCATTCACGTCGTAGTGCAGCAACGTATCGACTTTATTCTTTGTACAAATATATCTAGCGGATCGAGAAATGACAGAATATTTTTAATCGCCCGAAATCTCGTCTTAACTAATATGATAAATGCGTAAATATGTTTGTACTACCTTAACGTCGCAACGGTATTATTAGATAGTTGTTACGGTGATTACTCATTAGGGGGAGCCGCAATAAACATTTTGTTGCAAACGAATGTCACTATTTATCTCCCAAATGGTTTGACCGATTTAGATACGGTTTTCTGCAAAATATTTTGAAAGTGCTGTACACGGGCATTTTTTTTTAAATTTTTTTTTGTTAGCTCACCCGGAGAGGCTGCAACATTTTGTTACAAACGAATGTCCCCATTTATCTCCAAAATGGTTTGACACATCTTCGCTTGATGTTAAAAAGTACACAAATGGAATAACGAAGTAATGTCGGAACGTGATTTTTAAAAAGCTACATGTACAATAGTCCCTAATTTAGAGGGAAATATTTTTGTTTTCATTGTCATTTACATTATAAAGTCAGGAAAATAAAAACTTAGTATTTAATTCCCCGGAATAATTCTACACGGCGCTGCATCTTTTAATTTGTACCTATAGGTTTGTAATTATAATCATACAAACGAAGCCGCGGGTAGAACTAGTTATCTTTCCATATGTCTTCAATTTTCTTTTTGTTGGATTAATTTTCTATAATATTGTCTTTTTGAATAACAATTTTAAATCATACTTTCGCATTTAGTGACATGGTGTAATCGTATATCTAAATATTTTTCAATAATAGCACGTATTAAGTTTATTATATGATTAGGACTATTAATGTGAACACTATCTAATAAAGAAAATACGTTTTTTTTGCCAATGAATTGTTTAAAAATTGAGATGACCATATATAAACGTTGTTTATCTGAAGTGATTACAAATTTCTCGTTTGATATTTTTCGCACGTGCGATTCACAGATACAGCAAATCTCAAAAAAATCTTGTGAGGGATAATATAACCCACCTTTATTTCTCAACCCTATCAGTTTGCGAAACCATAAAATGTGTGAAGCAGTCATTAGTTCTAAGCAAGATGAACATTTTATAGATTTTGAAAGGTAATAAAGAACACTACCGGATATATATCCGACAATATATTTAGTCAAATCATGAAGATCAGGGGTTTGATTATTCAGCAGAATGGATATACTTCCACCATTTTCTTCCATGTTTAATATGTTCAAGTCATTAAATAAATAATCATTTACCTCATGTCTTTCCGACAATGTGGTAGAATTTATGACTTTCACAGATGACAAACAATTAAGGATACCTATGTCTTCAAGCGGGACGCAATTCCCAGTACCAGATGCTTTTAATTCCAAATGACATAATAATTTTCTGTAAATGCCTTTAAATAGTTTAGCATTTGGATTATAATTATGCCCTCCGTGAATTCTTATGCATCCAAATAACAACTCTATATGGTCTTGACTCCATTTATAGGTGGGTAAAAAGATTAAAGATTTTTCAGTTTCGACTAAATTTATATAAAGGGATTTCAGGCTTTATATACAAATTTAAATTCCTGAAAATCCAGTAGTACATTTGCATTCCAAAATTGGTTCGAAATGTTTTAAAATTATGGTAACCCTTTTGTTAGCTTTCGTAATTTTTCTTTTTATATTATTTTTTATCTTTAAGCAACATATATATTTTTTTACGCTATCACGAAAAGTAAAGATCTTTTCTTTATTACCGCTATAAAGAGGTTGTTGAAAATCAAATTGTTTCATGTTTCTTGAATTTAGAATATCGAACAAGTCGTTCATGTTTTTTACAAAAGTTTCTGTTGGTTTCGATTTTTTGAATGCCGGTATTTTTATATCGTCTCGACAAAATTGTATGGCCGTTGCAACACTACGACTTAGAAGCTGGGACGCTAACTTTACTTTCATTATGTTATTTCTGAACATTATATGTCTCCGTGTTAATTTATTAGCTATGTGAAGGCCTTCGCCTTCTTGAAGACGATTTAATTCACATATTACATTCCAATCTATTTCCTCTTCATTTTCATCTAACATTTTTCTTCGCTTCGAAATGGTTTCTTACTAACTTAATCGTATGACAAGGGTCAAGAAAAACTGCAATATCAGATTGATCTGCGGGATGTGTAAAAGTTGTTTTTAATTCATTTGGATTTTTTATTTCGCATCCTAATAATTGCATTGCCGTGATATTTGTTGGGTGGCCATCAAATGTTAGTGTTTTTACCTGGATTCCAACATCGTAGCATTTAATCAAGCATAGTTTTATGACATTTACTTTTTGTTCCGTATTTACTCCGTGGACTAAAAAATATCCAACAGGTATTTTCCAGTTCTCGTTAATCGCATTTAGCAAAAATATCAAGGCTTCCGACGCCAAAATCTTGCAATCTTCCGTAATGCCTGTCCCCATGTCAACATATCCATGATTTTTTTTCCATCCCATATGCTTTGTTGTCGAAGAGAGATTTCATCAATTATTAACGCACAAAGTATTTTTTTGTCGGCAGACGCAGTTTTCATTTTTCAAACTCTAAATGCGTCTTCAGAAAATCCGGACTCTCCATTTATATTGGCGTACCAGTTGGCTATAGTTTTATGATGGGGGAGGCAGGTGTTAAAGGTTTCTCTGACATATTTGTATGCACGAGGAGAATAAAAGTTCAATGTTACACAAAATTTCCTTATCGCGGTAGTATATTTGTGCATAGGACGTTTTTTTCTCTTAACATTCTTTTCATATATATTATTAAACAAATCAGCAGCTATTATGTTAGTCGTTAATAATTTATAAATATCATCATTAACATATCGATTTTTTTTAAATTAATTATAATTTGTTTTAAACTTAAATTTCTTTTAGCGAGGCGACGATTCTTTTGTTGCAAAGCTTATATTTTTCTTATGTATTTCTTGCAGAACAAATATCTTCGTCGTAATTGTGCTTTGAGACATAGCTTCCTTGGTGTGTCGAATGTGGATTCTGTTTGGGACAAGTTTATGGTATTTATTCCTTCATCGGGTGTTAATTCAAAAGTTTGCTCTGGTAATATCTAAAAAAAGTTTACACGTCAGTTATTTAATAAATAATAAATATTGATTCGATATCCATTTTAAAAAAAATTTTAAAAAGACATTTCAAGTTATTTTTACAAAGTGCTTAACGTAGAAAAAATATTAATGATCATCATATAGTACATCGAACATTGCTATGATTTCACTGGTCTCAGTTGATTAACTAAATAATGTATACACTAACACTGATTATTTCGTAATTTAGGAATTCATAAAAAAATAACCATGATTATACCTCATAGTCAAATGTTATTCCAAAACCAGTATTTTCAGCCTCAGACAATCGTAGCTGCAGTTCAGATTTTAAATCTTCTGTCGAAATTACTAAAAACTGTAACAAAAATAACACACCATGATTTAATACAACAAATAAAAAACTTGAAATTAAACTTATTAATTAAAATGCATTACTCATTAACAAAAGTGTAAAATATATTCCTTAAAAGGGTTTCTGGTTCTAATAATAAACGTAATTCCACACAAGCTTAGAACCTTACTTAAAATAGTCAAATTAAGTATTAAAAATGATTTGCGTAACGTCATTTCTTTTTAAATATAAGTAAAGTAAATTTTTTGTTAATTTTAAAAACCCTTTCCGTCCGATTTATTTGAGTCTAGCAAAATCTCCTTAATTTACGTTTAGTAGCATATAGATTCACACACACACACACGCACATATATATATATATATATATATATATATATATATATATATATATATATATATATATATATATATATATATATATATATATATATAATTAGGGGCAATAAACACTTACATTTTCCGGCAGAGCTCC
Source organism: Druceiella hillmani (assembly GCA_039881145.1). NCBI lineage: Eukaryota > Metazoa > Arthropoda > Insecta > Lepidoptera > Hepialidae > Druceiella > Druceiella hillmani. Next base: position 1,274,270 of record JAYKKI010000009.1, on the reverse strand, counting down.
TTTACGTACACGTCTTAATCCTCTTTTTGTTTCATATAAATCACTTTCCTTAAAATGTACTGAACATATCACACTGCTTTTTGATGGTTTCCAATGGGCATCTAGCCGGGTTTTTTGAACCAGCTGAGTCCAAAGCGACTTCAGAACAAGGTCACCTGGGAATCTGGATTAGTAGTAAAACATATAAACAAATTTTTAAAATTTCATAATAACCTTTTACCATTTTATTCATGACTTAAGACTTTTAATACAAAAACGAAACAATTATCTTAGTGACTTAAAGTAAAAAGAGATGTGAAAAAGCACATAATAAAAGTTTGAAACTATTCGATTTCAGACTAAAGAAATTAAAAATAAGACGAAACAATTATTTATATTAATTAGCATTCAATGTCGTGATAAAATTCCTTCATATTTTAAACAATATTTAAAACGCATTTTGCAAGAAATTAAAGAAGACGGCGGAAATTAATGAACGTAACATGTGTTTTTTGCCGTAATCCCACATATAGTGATTGTATATATTCGTAATCCTACATATAGTGATTGTATATGATTGTATTATTGTATATATAGATCGTAAAATATTCTAAAATTGAATATGATAAAGGAAATTTAAACGTTACACTAAATTCAACAACATTTTCCAAATCCCGATTTTTTTACAAATAAAATTTTACATTTTTCAGTATCGAGCAATTACGATGTTTTAATTTCGGTAAACAATTTTTTAAGAGGTGACGACACCGATAAAAATGGCGCGTTTCTGTTAATAATAATCTACTTCGATATTTTAAAATTGCATAGTTAATTGAAAATGAAATTAAGTACAAAGTTAATTGAAAATGAAATGAGTTAATTGAAAATGAATTAAAATTAATAGTTTTTACATATGAAAACTAATCCCCATTTGTTTTTTTTTAAGTCCAGTGATATTTTTGGAGGTGAGAATAGCACAAGCCGGCATTTTAAGCTATATTGTCACGTAGAAAGCACATAACCTTTCAGAGCTGTGTCTTAAATTGCACTGACAGCCGTGTTTGAAACTAGTAGTTTTTTGGACACACTTTTGCGCGTGTTCTCACCTTCTGGAGTATTCTTTATTCTAAGCATATAATATCGACGATAGGTTAAAATAACTAAACATCGATTTTTGGACACACTTTTGCGCGTGTTCTCGCCTTCTGGAGTATTCTTTATTCTAAGCATATAATATCGACGATAGGTTAAAATAATAAACTACGGTCTTAAGCTTAAGACCGTTGCTGGACGGCCGTTAAGTCACACAACATGGCTGTAGACAATTTTAGGTCTGGTAACATCGCGCGTAACTGCTAGTTAACTGTCAAATTTAACGTTTGAATGTTGTAACGTTGCGTTATTCACGGTTTTTAATTAAATTACAAAAATGGAAGATTTCAGCAACAAAAGGAAACGATCTACAAATTGGGAAGAAAGCGAGAAGGTATTTCCATGATATAATATATATATATATATATATATATATATATATATATATATATATATACATATACATATATATATATACATATATATATATATATATATATATATATATATATATATATATATGCATATATATACATATACACATGCACATACACACACACATATTCATATACACATATACATATACATGTACATATATACATATATTTATACATATACATATATACATATACACATATACATATACATATACATATACATATACATATACATATACATATACATATACATATACATATACATATACATATACATATACATATACATATACATATACATATACATATACATATACATATACATATACATATACATATACATATACATATACATATACATATACATATACATATACATATACATATACATATACATATACATATACATATACATATACATATACATATACATATACATATACATATACATATACATATACATATACTTATACATATACTTATACATATACATATACATATACATATATACATAAACATATACATATACATATATACATATACATATACATATATATATATATATATATATATATATATATATATATATATATATATATATATATATATATATATATATATAGTTATTCTAGTTGTCATTATAATTTACGATAACATTATTTTGGAACCAAAATATTTCTTACTTAATTTTTAAAATTATTGTTCAAATATAACGAATGGTATTGTTTCCCTTTAATTCATTAAACATGTGTATTTTTACAGCTTCTTTTAACAAAATGTGTGGAGGAGCATATTGGAAAAATTGAGAACAAATGTGTTAATACAAACACCAACGCACAAAAAAAACAAGCTTGGACTGAAGTGTAATAATCTAGGAAGATGTAAGTAATCTGATGGCAATTCAAACATTTGCTTATATTACTATTGGAAATATGAGTCATTTTAAATATATGATATATTTTTTAGTTTTAATGGAATGAACAGCCGTCACCGCGAACTGGCGCAAATTCAAAAGCAGTGGCGTAACATGAAGATGGGTGCAAAAGAAAGGTTAAGCGCCCATAAAAATAAACTTGGAGGAATAGGTGGTGGACCGAAGCCCCCAAGTCCATCCTTAGATGACTTACAATTAATGGCCCTTATTCCAGATGAATTTGCGGTAGACCAAAATCAATTTGACAGCAATGCCTGTGATTTGGTAAGGGCATTCTTGATTTATTTTTGAAAGTAAATTCGTATAAGGAAACAAATATGACTACAAAAAGATAAAATGTATTTCTATAGCTATTAATAGGTTTATATTACACTAATAATGTCACGATCATCTTTTTTTACAGAATAAAACCGGAGAATCATCTGGAAATTTAAAATTTAATACTATAAATGTTGCCGATGAATTGACAAGCAGTGAAAGTATTGAAGACGATGAAAGCAAAATAAAATATGTAAGTTCCTTATTTTATATTATTATTAAACCAATACGTAATTTAATAAAATAAATTATTAAATATTTCCTCTAAGCATTCTACTTGTTGTGGAAAACCATGAAATTAATAATTCATATTGTATATAGCTTGGCCATCTATGTGCATGAATGTTTATAAATTCTTTTCTATTACAGAAGTCCACACAAACTCAGGTTGACACACCCATACCAAAAAGGAAAAAAGCAGCCCATAATATTAAGGTTAGTAATTTAAATTTATTTAAACATATCCTGTAAAATTGAATGCCTTCATAGGGTTATGAATAATTTACCCACAATAAATTACCAAAGTCTCATTATTCATTAATTTATTTCTATTACAATGAGTTTCGCTTCCAGTTTGAATCACAATTTATAATTTATATTTTACAGACGAATTTGGACGATCTTTTAAAAAAAAGTTATTGGACGAGACAAAAATTCAAAAAGCAAATGAGAATGCTCGGCAAGAGAAATTATTTCAACAAATTTTCGACCACCGTCAAGCGGAACGTGAACAGTTAATACGACATAGAGAATTAGAGAACGAGAGAAAAGAAGAAATCCACAAAAAAAACTTTTTATTTTAGAATTAGAAAAAAAATGTTAGAAAAATGAAATAGTAATTAGTATAATTTGTTATTTTACTATATTATTAAATGTAAATGTTTTGAATCGCACTCTTTACATTTTTGCTTATATTTTTATTTCTTACTCCTACCTTATCGTGCTAATTTCTCAAAAGAACTCATTTTTGCTGCATTTCTCTACTTTTATCTTTTTCATATAGGTTCTACGATTCATTTCTGTATATGATTCATTAAAAACCTTTTTATTTTGCGATTAGAAAAAGAATGTTGGAAAAATTAAATAGTAATTAGTTTATTTAATTTGTTATCTTACTATATTATGAAATATTAATTTTTTGAATCGCACTCTTCCACTCTTCACATTTTTGCTTATATCTTTATTTCTTACACCTGTTCTTTCATGCCAATTTCTCAAAAGAACACATTTTTGCTGCATTTCTCCACATTTATCTTTTTCATAAAGAAGTATGTGGAAGTATTGCAATATAAACATAGATATAATATTATATATAGGTATAATGTATTTGAATATAAAAAAGGTACAATATTTTGTACAGGCATAATGTAATATAATATAAAAGAGATATAAAGCATTAAAAATTATTTCTTATGAATATTTCTCTTGACACTAATGCAGTTTGCGAGACTTCATGGCTCTCATTACTTATTATAGTATCCTCTGAAGAATATATTTGAGCAGCATCATCTGAAAATTTAGTTGATTACTTTAGATAAATGTTTGGAAACCAGATTCAAATACAAAAACCATGTAATTATGTTTACTTAATATTTCCTCATTAAAGTCAATTGCCAAATTATGAAGGACTGCTAGAGCAACTATTGTCATTTTATTGTTTCTAGACATCCAGTCATGCCTCTTGGCAAGCACCAAAAACGCTGTTTCCAAACCCCAAATAGTCTCTCAACAGAGTTTCGTGTTGCGATGTGTGCTATATTGTATGCTTCTTCATGGGCATTCCTGGGATTTATAATCGGAGTATATAAATAACTGCTACAAGGATATCCAGAGTGTCCCAACAAAAGTCCTTGGAACACCCTAGTTTCAAATCTTTGTTTTATTCTGCTCTCCCTAAAGATTCGAGCATCGTGTGTACTTCCACGCCAATGAGCCACAATGTCTCTTATCCTCAGGTTTGCATCTCCAACTACCTTAAAAGTAATATAATATGAATGTGTGGAATTATTGTTATGGTTTGAAAGGAGAATGTTTTTTAATTTATTATAATAGTTGTATATAAAAGTATTATAATACCTGCACGTTGAGGCAGTAAAAACCTTTTCTGTTTATATAAAATTGGCCAATGTTGCTTCCAATTTTCCTTATTTTAATGTGGGTACAGTCAACTGCACCAATCACTTGTGGAAACCCACGAATTGCTGCAAAATTTGCCATCGCTGTTTCTTGTTCACCGAGAGACTCTGGCATCTTGATAATGCGAGAAAGTTGATTGGCATGAAGGACCAATGCTCTTGCAACACATTTTCTAATTTGGAACATTGTTTGTTGACTAAAACCATGAATGTCTGCGCAATCGTCCTGTATCTATAAATAAACATGAGTTGTTTGAAAATAAAGCAAATAATATATTATTAATTATAATTGAAATACAGGGTATGAGTTCAATTTAACACAAATATAAATTTGTTTCTTTTTAAATGAAAAAATACACAAAAATACGGCTTATTTTAAAGAATATGGCTCGCGTGCGATTATTTTATTATAAAAAACTGATTTCAAAAGGCTCCTACTATGAATAAACGTAAATTGGCTGTCAAACATAACCATTATTAAGATATTCTACAAACCTCATTGCGGGCACAACTTCTTATAGCAGCCGCAACTTGTAATTTTACTGGAATATATCCACCTCTTTTGTCTCCATATAGTTGAGGATGTTTGCACCGATGCGCATCATATTAACTTTAGTAAATCTATATTTGTTGCGAAATTCTGCATCCGTCAATTGTTCGAATGGATTAAACCTTATTTTATAAACTTTTCGCGTTCTTCTCCTGATCCCGAAACTATTAATAACATTTAAATCTGCGACAAAAGTATTAAATTCGTCGAATTCATTCATTCTGTCATTCGTGTAGATGCAAATGTCAAAAAATTGATGAGGCAGTCTTTAAGCTACGTTCGGCGATTGTCTAAATTGACGGGCCATAAGTAACGTTGCTAAACGGCAGCCTAAGGGTAAGCGGTGTTTATAAGTACGACATTTCATTGGTCGGTGTCTAAGTGCGTGCTCATAATTTAGGCAACGTTTATAAGTAAGACCGTTTATGTATATAACATGAAAGAACCAAGAAATTATTATTGTTATCATAATCAAGATATTTAAAATAAATTGCAATTTTTCACAAACACAATGGTAAAAGCAGATAATAATTATTTACATAATTTTTTTTTTATTTATCTATTTTTAAAATGGACTACAAAAGTTTAAATAATAATTTTTCATTGCCCCTTAAACATTTATAACCCAATACAGATTTATAACTGCTTACATATTGTCCTTGAAATTTGTGATTGTGAATTTTTAGTAGCTATGAAGATACTTGTAAGATCTGAAACAAAAAACAGGGGGTGCATGCCGTAGATAATAGTAAGTAGTGTAGAGAGTAGTTGTTACTGAGAAAACTCATGCAACAGGTCATATCATTATTCGTGCAATAAAATTGTTTGTGACTTTTGTGTACTTGAAAACGTGGGGCATGTTTTCATTTTAGATCTTACAAGTATTTTCATAGCTATTAAAAATTCACAATTACAAATTTCCAGGAAAATCTGTATGGGATTATAAATATGTATCAGGTTATGAATCTTTGTGGCGCAAGGAGAAATTATTTTAAGTTTTTTAGTCCGTTTTATGTATACATGGTTATTTAAAAATTTTTTTAAATAAATAATTATTTAACATCAACCTAGACAGCAAATGTCATCAACTGATAGGGCTTAACTTATATTATTTAGGTTTATCTTATATTTTGGATAAGACTGCAATCGTTATATGCAAGAACAATCTACAACAGTTGTAATAAAGTTGAATTTGAATATTAAGTTTGGCAGAGTTCCAGGCTAGCAGTACTATCGTCTGCTCCAATATCAGGTAAACATAGTGAGATTCAGCAGAAAACCTAATTTTTGCAAGACACATTCATTTGTACATGCTTCCTCAATTTTAACTTGTCATTTCAGAAAACAATAATTTCATTCATGTTTAAGTAGCATATTTCACATGTTTATTTGTACCTTTTTTGAGTTCATGAAGAACTCGTATATTGTGCTTTCTTAAGTATTCCAGCTTCTTCAGGTGGTAATGAATCCTGAAATGATGGATATTCAATGATTCTGCATTTTCTTGTATTATGTAATATGGATTTGGCTCACTTAATGTCTTGGTCTTTTTCATCAATTTCAGTGGGTCGAAGTCTCATTGAAATCAGAATCAACAATAAATTTTATAAAACATTGTTAGTACTGATGTTATTGTAGAGCATTGTTACTGTAAACTTAATGCGACTTTGCACAAATTTTTAGATGTCTCCTATTATAATTTATAGGAAGTAAAAGATGACAAAAAATACACTGGCCTACTATTTTATCCTTATTGTGAAATCTTCAAAACTCAACGGAATCTCTGAATTGTTTTTTAGAATGAACCCAGCACTGTCAGTTGTCAAACGACAGTAATAATATAGATGGAAATGACTCCAGTACCTCAAAAACGAATTAGTGGTGTATGTCGCCAAAAGAACTAATTAGTGACTTATCTAACAACCCAACATTTCCTTAGTTCAAAAAAAAGGGTGCGTGTACTTATGTACGCGCATGAGAAGTTTTACTTCTTTGGCATCATCAAATAATACATACGGATAGATAACCTCAATTATATTGGAGCACTTGAAAAAGTCTATATACACAATTTTTTCACTAGTATTTACGAATAGTAAATATATTAATCAAAATATTGAATTTAAATCACTACTGAATATAATTTATCAGCACATATATAAATCGCACTTATATGAAACTAAAACACGTGTGTGAATGTAGACACTAGAAACATGTGGACAAATACTATGAATATGAAAACAGTGAACAGAGGCGACGATGGTGCCAATAGCTTTTGTTTCGAGACTGCAACCGCTGCAACTTCATACTGTAACTTTTGTGTGACGAATCTTAAAATTTCACTCTCCTAATTTTTTCATAACGTGCCTAAAGAAGTATAATTTCAAAAACTGGTGTTAGAGACCATTTTAGATCTAAGAAGATTTTAAGACCCACTGCTTCAATAAATATTTTCTAAATAAATCATAAGGATGTACACACCATACAATGTTTGCCTAATTCATTTTTCAGGTATTCTCCATCTTCAGTGAGTTGAATTATTTAACTGATAAATCTGGCGATGTCTAGTGAAATACTTTGACATAACTTGTAATAAATAATGGCAACTTTCACATTTTTTAATGCATTTTAAATATTCTAATAATTGAATTGATGAATGAAATGCTTTGGATAGTATAAAGAGCCAGATAAAACTTTCGCGTGTGAGTAGAAAAATAATAAATAATCTGTTATAAATTACCAGGGAAAGATGAAGCCTTGGCCGACCCCAAAAAGGTATTGGTATTTTTAATACTTTACAGAGGTGACATTTAGTGCTATGGGCCCAGTAATTGTTGGTCTACATGTAATAATAAAAGAAAATACTCAAAACGTCAGTTGTTGTAATGTAATCTATGTAAATTGGTATTGATTACTTATTTGGGCACTTTGCTGTTGCATTACTGTTACGGACAAATATACAAATTACATATAATGCAAATAGGTTTCTAGCAATATTAGGATATATATATATATATATATATATACATATATATATATATATATATATATAAGCATTAAGGATTTCACCTAAAACAAATACCCAAAAATATAACATTACTGCTGAGTATAGTATGTCTAATAACATATGTGTTGTAGTTTATTTAGATTATAAATAAAATATGTTACCGGTAATGTTGTATATATTTCATCTCTTATATTTGTATTATTCATATCTCTTACAGTAATCTAAACGATTTACCCCAAATTGAGTAAAGGTACCGGAGTCGTGTGAGTTGTTGATGTTTTGAAAGGCATCATTCAGCGAATTTGGCATGCTGCACAATATTGACAGCTAGAGAGTTTAATAACTGCGTAGAAAATAAAGTTGAAAAAGTTGTCAATATTTAATTATTTCCGATGTTTACACTCGGAATTCTTGTTTTAAATTTAAATATATTGATTGAATACAATAAAATAAAATAAGTTTCATTGTCGTATACCCACTTTTGATTTAATGCTGTGTTCCAAAGTGCCTTCTCTTCACCAGGTTTTTTAGGTGCCAAGATAAGATCTATGAATTCACCAGTCTGTTACCCAGTTTTAGCAAAGCAACTCAAGCGACTATTATAGTTGTTTCTGTCACCATAAAAAATTTGGATAGGCCTTGACGTGCTCTACTCTATTGACATATTCCTTGACATTGCATATATGTGCATAAATACAAACATCTACATATTTATATATATGTTTGTAATAATTAAGTTTATATGGAATGTGCTCTTTCTGGCAAATGGACAATAAAATTCTATTATACTTTGATTTATTTACATCTAACTTTGCATATAAAAGGATGGTGTAAGTACTTTATACAACGTCGAATACAGGTTCTACGACAAACTCGATTAACTCTGTAGACACACACGTGATATAATCATAAAAACAACAGATCAATAATTTATTAACTGATACAAAATGTTTACAAATTTTTCTTCTATCCTTTCTTAGATAATGGAGATGAAAGTTATTTAAACAGAACTGAAGAACGGTTAAATAAAATAAAATAACTTCAAAACCTGTGTCACGTGTTTAATTCATACTCATCCTTAAACAATGCCACCATAGGTCTGAACTTCGATCCCAACTAAAATGGTGAGAAAACAACAGGAGACAACAGCAAAATCTACACAGTTCTAATACAAGTTTAAGCTTATAAAGATAAGAAAACCTTCCTAATCCCTCAACAAAGAATTGCGTTTCAGGTACAATTATGTATTGGACACATCATATAATTATGGAATCCACTAAATATACAGAGAGAAAGTGTATCTTCATGGCCTGCACTCGAAAGTCTTCTGATATCTTATTATCTATATAATCGATGAATCTGTCCACTGATAGTTTGCAGCATTTTTAATAAAGTTAAATGTTAAAAAAAAAATTAAAATCAGTAAAATTATTTTCTATTGATGTTTTCACTCTTGTTAAATAGCACGTTGCAAAGACAATAAACATGAGAATTAAAAAACCCATTTAAATTCTTCAGTGTCTTCGTGACACAATTTTCCATTAGGAAATTCCAAAACAATATATTATGTAATTCAGAGTCACCATATATTCAAGAAGAAAATTAAGAAAATCTTGAAATCAAAAGAAACATGTAAAAGATTGGATGCCACAATGACATGAACAAAAAAAACAAGTAAAATATTATATAATGATCAGACGCATCACCAGCAAGTCTAATAATAATAATTCTAATAACAAAATATAATGAATTGGTTCAATTAAAAAGAAAACTATGCCACCTTCTTCCCCAATCTCAGTTCAATAACTGCTGGGTGCAGGTTATGCTTGTTAGTTCTGGACCTCTTTCCTGGACTCTCATTCATAAAACAGTCTAAACTTGTTACACACCTAAATGTAATCAAATTATATATGAAAAACTTTAAAAAGTTTTCCCCATATACACTTCATCACATGTGTGATAAGATTTCTTGTGAGCATATTTATTATTTTACAAATAGAAGGTATGAAATAAGCAGATTGTACCAGCCGTGAATATCTAATAATTTGACCTGCTCCCTGTATTCATGATGCATAGTCAAATTACTTGAGGTCCTAAATGTAGCATATGCACAAATTTTCAAGTCGCTCTCATCTTTTGTTTGTAAATCAATTCTATTTAAGATACAAATAGTCGAGCAATGGCAAAAAAAGCATTTTATGTTTATTAGAATTTTAATTTTTGTTGGAATAAAGTATTGTAAAGGTTGAAAGTATCTGTTAAACATTTTAAGAATATCGTTGTTTACTTGTAAACTGAGGTACAGAAGGTGAATTACGAGGTTTTACAGTATGTAAAAAAACTACACGGGATCGAGAAATATGTTTTATTAAAAATCATACATTTAAAATTTTGTATTAGACCAAATTTAAAAATACAAAACTTTAAACCAAAACTCCAAATATGCGGTAATGATGGACACCCAGATTTGGTTTTTGATGTTTGTCATTGGTAATACGGTGTATGTCTAACCTAAACGGACATTATAAATAGATAGGGTGTAAACAGAAATCAATAAAAAGTCCATGTAAAAAAGATCAGTACTATGTTTTGTTACTAATGTCAAGGATTCAAAAGATTCCACGAGGTGATAAACTAATGACTGTTAATATAAAAGGTATTCACTCAAACAAAATATCACTTGTTTCTTAACCACTGAATAAAATAGTCGTGCTGGAATTCAGTTGGAATGCAAACATTGTACAAGATTTAATATGGATGATGAATTGTTTGAAAAACACTTTGGCCAATTTTAGTATACCCGCATATGTTTGGGCATTCCCAGAAAAACTACAAACCAAATTCTCAGCAAATTTACATTATTGTGTAGAAAATTATACAGTTCATTAATAATTGAAATGTTTAAAACACTGCATGTGACTTTTTGGTCATTTATGACTAAAAATATCACACGCAGTATTGTCAACATTCCAGTTATTAAATAAACTGTATAATTTTCGACACCGTAATGTAAATCTGGTGGGAATTTGGTTTGCAGTTTTTCTACAGACGCCAAACACATACTGGTATATTATAATTGGCCAAAGGTATTTTCAATTTATGAGTCGCCCATACCAACTATTGTAAAATGTTTGCGTTCCAACTAAATCCCAGCATGATTATTTTATTCAGTGTTTAAGAAACATTTCATATATGAAATACATTAACAGAACATTAATATATTAACAGTCATTAGTTTATTATCATGTAGAAAGTCTTGAGCACTTAACACTAGTAACAAAATATAACATTGCTTTTTCTTAGACAGAAACTTTTGAGTTCTATTTGCAACCTTAGGTAGGTTAATAATGTTTGCAAATGTAAGGTATACACCATACTGCTAACACCAAATACTAGTAACCAAATCTAGGTGTCCCCTAACCAAATCTAGGTGTCTCCTAATTGTTGTATTGAGGCTTTTTATTCTGAATTTCGGTGTAATACAATATTTATTATTTATTAAATTAAAACTTGTTTTGTAATCCTATGTAGTTCTTTACATATCATAAAACTTCATAATTCACCTACTATACTTCAGTTGGCAAATGATGTTGGTCATAATATTTTCTATGGAATACTTTCAACATTTACAACATTTATTAATTTTTTCATACTAAAAAATACTAAAATTCCAGTCAAGGTCAAGTACACTGGCTGCTTTTGCTAGGCTATCTGGATCTTACCGATGATCGCTTAATCCAAACCAAGTCCATTCCATTCAGAAGTGCCAGTGACATGGAACATGACTTCATTTAAGCCGCTTCATCACCGCCATTCTTAAACAAGCATACAATAGAAAAGGTTGATGTATATAGAAATACAACACAAAATAAATAATATAGACTCTCCGGTTTGATGAGTCGGCAATGGCCTACGGGAGCTGCTTAATAGGATAGTCAGAGCCAGTACGGTATAAACAGTCTTCAAGACACATAGCGATTTAAAAAAAAAACCATAAGTGATAGCAAATTCATTACTTATTAAAAGGAAATTTTTCATCACCACAAAGTATGATGTAGTCGCTATGACGAGCAAGTATTATCAAAATGAATTTAGCAATACTTGAAGTTTACTATGCGAGAAGAATTTAGGAGAAGAAATGTGTATGGGGAGAAATATAAAAATACGTCTCCAAAAATTTTTCTAAGCTTTTAGAAATAATCACATATAAATATAAATATATACATTTATGTGATATATATATATATATATATATATATATATATATATATATATATATATATATATATATATATATGTATATATATATCCTTTTTCCATAAAATGCGATGAAATATATAACATGTACATATATATAACAAGCGATATGGAATAAATACAAAAGTATACTAATTAAAAATACAGTAAATAAAATAATTATGAAATATAGCGCTGAAGTATTATTATAATCTCCATATTTATGCAACCCTAACACTGTATGACTCCGTAAGTGATTAGAATATTAATGACAAAGGTAATGGTAAAATTGCGATGGTGGCAAAATTTTGCACGCATTAACATGAAAATACAAATATATTGAGTTTTACTGCCTCAATAACTAAATATATTACAGTCTTATATTCGTAACAAAATTATTTACACAAATATGTACAATTGAATAATATTCTTATATTCGTAACAAAATTATTTACACAAATATGTACAATTGAATAATATTACAATTGAATAATATTACTTAGTCTTATATTCGTAACAAAATTATTTACACAAAATTTTGCACGCATTAACATGAAAATACAAATGTATTGAGTTTTACTGCCTCAATAACTAAATATATTACAGTCTTATATTTGTAACAAAATTATTTACACAAATATGTACAATTGAATAATATTCTTATATTCGTAACAAAATTATTTACACAAATATGTACAATTGAATAATATTACTTAGTCTTATATTCGTAACAAAATTATTTACACAAAATTTTGCACGCATTAACATGAAAATACAAATATATTGAGTTTTACTGCCTCAATAACTAAATATATTACAGTTACAATTGAATAATATTACTGGTATATTTTTTATTTAATTCAAGTGTTGCAAATTCTATAGAGGTGGGGTACGCATGTACAAAGAACCAGAAGAATAATTTGCACAAAAATAGATATAAAGTTAAAAATATGAATAACACAATTGTATAGCTCAATAATAAATACCGTTCATAGAAAACATAACCACCTATTTCCAAGTTTACACTGGATATCATTTGCTTCAGATACATTATAAATAAGATAAATTAACAATCACTCGATTACTTATATTTTTTATTAATTTATTTGAATTGATACATAATTATTTGTAATTGATAAAATATTTAATCTCTTTATTTCTAATTGTTTTATTAATATTAGATAGCATTGACAGTCTATATCTTCTTCTATCTTGCCTTTCCAAAAGTTAATTTTAACACTAAGTTAAGGAGTTCACAACAAAATCAGACTTCATTTTTAAAGGGTTAGTGCATAAAATACTCATTTTATTTGAATTTAATAATTTATTTTGAACTAGTGGTAAAGAATTAATTGAATTATTGTAAGCACTACCCCAAGCAATAATCTTCTTTTCATTTTGTTTACCTTAGGTTTAATTAATTTATAAAATGAAAAGGTCAAATATTTGGTTTTTTTAATCTATTCTGTCATACGCTTATTACATTTTATAAGACAGTCAAAATACAATCTAAGAGATTTGTACTCTAGATTGTATTTTGACTGTTATATGAAATGCTGATATTTAATGAAAGCTGATTATACCTAAGCCAAGATATCTACTCACTTTTTAATTAGCAAAAACCTGACTTCAGATCAGCCGATATCAGTATGTAACACTGCTGTATCATCATATGTAAAACCAAAATATTATTTGGTAACAAACGAAAAAGGTCATTAAAATACACACTTATACAATAAAAAGTAGTGGTCCTAGGAAAGTTCTTAGAGGAACACCCACTTTAACAAATTTAGATTCGCTGTCATAATTATTTATTTTAAGACCTTTTCCTGACCTTTTCATTGGGTTTTATTAGACTTTCAAATCTCTTCAAGTTTATATGGAATACCTCTAATGCCATACTTTCATAGTTTAGAATACAATATTTTATTAAATGTTATATCTAAAAATTCTAATATTGTTGGAACATGTCTATCTAAAATTTTATATGAAAATTAGAGAAGAATGGTAATGCCTGAGTCAAATCTATTTTTAGAAATATCATTAATTAAAGTGAAATGATATAGTGGTTTGTATATGATTTTTTCAAATTAAAGATATAGGTTTATAATTCATTGCAAGTTGTCTGTCTCCTGCTTTGAAAACAGGACTAATTTCATCTTTATTCAATAAAGTCGCCCAGATCACTTATACAGGCGTCCAGTGGCAGATTTCAATGTTTGAAAAATTGTCTCTCCGAATTCACAGTTACCGTTTGGCCACATTGATTTTCAAAGAAATAAGGCCCTATGATTGCAGATACAGACATGGCACACCAGACTGTTACTTTAGGCTTATGTAAAGGCTCTTGATGCATTTGTCTTGGGTTGTGGACATCCCAGTAACGAAAGTTCTGCTTATTCACATATCCTCCAATGTGAAAGTGAGCTTCGCCATTAAAGAATATGTTGCCCATCCGGGTAGCAGTACGAAATCTCAACAACATCACCTCCGCGAAAGTTTTTCTTAATTCAAAGTCAGAATCGTATAAATCTTGAACAATTTGAATTTTATATGGATGGAACTTGTGCTTTTTTCGCATTATTACCTGTAAAGTTGATTTTGGAATTCCCAATATCGATGAATGTGTATGTAGTGATAAACAGGGATTTTCAACGACAGAAACCATAACACGCTCGACATTTTATTCCGTGGCTACCAATGGTGTAGGTCCTGGCCTGGGCCTATTTAATGTTGATCCTGTACCTCTGAACCTTGCTACCCATGACTGAATGAGGTCGATCGATGGTCCATCACGTAATCAACGAATACTGTAACGATTATTAATTCGACGGCGTGCTACAGACAGCAAAAATCCACTCGAAATGTATGCCTCGACGGCAAAAACGCAGTGCTCTCCACTCTACTGTTCCATGGCTACTAAAACATCCACACAGTTTGCGCTTCTAACGACGCCCCCGCGCCCCTCTTATGTGTTGCGTTCAGAAACTATGTTTGTTCAAACTTTGAAATCTGCCACTGGACACCCTGTATTAACATTAAAATTGCTTTGGGCTTGAAAGTTTCAACCCGACATATGTACTGTATGACATGGCGTTATGAACGTAAGAAGTAAGTTTGCAAAAATGAAAATAAAATATTATTTTCAATTTCTGTGGGGAAATGACATTTTCTCGTCTTAGAATATTTAAAAAAGTCATATGATGTTAAAAGGCCAATCACCTTGCAACGACATCGAGCCATTTAAATTGTTTGACAAGAGCTATGAAGGTATACTGTGCACTTCTATATTTATGCTATTGAATGAATTAAAATAAGAATTTCTATTATTAATTGAATTTGACAAACTTGCCTGAGGTTAGCACAGAAATAATTAGAGCATTAAATTCAGAAGAGCTTCTTCTGAATTTTCCGACTATGGAAATCAAAAACTTACCTGGTGAGTTAGGTAAGGTTTTGGTATTTTGTGATATGTATTACGTACTTTTTGAGATTCATAAACCAGAAATCAGTTTTACCTTCCTAATATACAATATTTCTGATGATTTTTTGTTTTTTACATAAAACCACAGACCCAGGCTTGTCTGATGGCCTTGTTTAAAAATGTTTGCATTCTACAAATTTATCTGTTATCTATATATCAGTCAGTTTTGATATCTTTAAAAAAATTAGGTAAAATTAAAAAAGTAAAAGAAAATAATTTCACAAGTAAGGAAGATTATTTCATATAAATCAGTTTCATGGATAAAATGTCAAATTTATCAGTTAATCAGTTTCATGGATAAAATGTCAAATTTATCAGTTAATCAGTTTCATGGATAAAATGTCAAATTTAAAAAAATGTCAATTTTCATATAATCAGTTTCATGGATAAAATGTCAAATTTATCCATGACACGTCAAATTTATCCATGGATAAAATGTCAAATTTATGTCAAATTTATCCATGGAAAATTTATAAATGAAATGTCAAATTTATAAATGAAATGTCAAATTTATGTCAAATTAAATGTCAAATTTATGTCATGGAAATGTCAAATTTATAAATGAAATGTTTGTCAAATTTCAAATTTATGTCAAAATGTCAAATTTATGTCATGGAAATGTTAAATTTATGTCAAATTAAATGTCAAAAAAAAATGTCAAATTTATGTCAAATTAAATGTAAAATTTATGTCATGGAAATGTCAAATTTATAAATGAAATGTTTACAAATTTATGTCAAATTAAATGTCAAATTTGTGTCATGGAAATGTCAAATTTATAAATGAAATGTCAAATTTATCCATGGATAAAATGTCAAATTTATCCATGAAATTTTTCATGGATGAAATGTCAAATTTATCCATGAAAAAAATGTCAATTTTCATATAATCAGTTTTATGGATAAATGATAAAATGTTAATTTTCATATAATCAGTTTCATGGATAAAATGTCAAATTTATCAGTTAATTTCAAATTTATCAGTTATCTATATATCAGTCAGTTTTGATATCTTTAAAAAAATTAGGTAAAATTAAAAAAGGAAAAGAAAATCATTTCACAAGTAAGGAAGATTATTTCATATAAATCAGTTTCATGGATAAAATGTACGTCGAAGTAATCTTTATAACATTTGATATTAAGGAAGCTGCAAATTCTTTTTACTACTTCCATTACCTTTTTTATTTTTAGGTCATTTGGCAAGGTTAAAGCAATTAATGATAAACTTTATTAATTAGACATATGATATTACTCCTTATAAATGAATGTCTCTATTGGTTGAAGGATAATCCATTGTAAAATTTACACATTCATACTTTTACTGCGTGTCATTTTGTACTGAGTGAGAACTCATTTTTCCAAAAAAATCACATAATACAATAAAAATATTACATCACATCACTTGATCTTAGTGCTTTAGTGAAAATTTTGAATACAAATTTTCCCTTCAATTTAATTAAAAAAATTATGCCTTTTGTTACTTTTCGATTTATTTTGAGTAAAAGTTTTTACTGTACGGTAATAAAAATTAATAATGCAAATTAAATGGGATTCCTTATTTTTGACTGCTAATAGTGAAGAGAATGCTTTTGACCAATGATAATGACAAGAATGCTTTTTTCCACTAACTAATCTACTATTATAAATTTTTTGCAGTCCCATTGCATTGAATCGAAACTGGAAACATTTTGATTTGATGCATATTGCCAGAAACCTGTCAAAAATGAAATCTAGTGTGTGAACATTATTGTCAAGCGGGATGTGTTTCTCGGCCTCACTATTTAAGGGATATTAAAACAAATAATTGTATTAAGGAGGATCAACGCAATAAGTTTGTGTTATTATTACTATTATAATTTTTAACAAATTCAAGCAAAATAGATGAAATTTGAGTACAGAGACACAACAAAAAAAAAATTTTCATTTATCAAATTAATTCAGATCAAAGGTCCCATTATTGACATATTTATTACGCTATAACCCCCATTATTGACATTTCATATTACGTAAACCTTGAGTTTGGAAAACATATCATCGTAAAGTTGGCAGAATTTGTAGATGTTCATAGGTTTTTCGTGCTGTCAATTTATATTATAATAAAAGTTTATAAATAACTAGACTGAGTAAAATGAAGACAGAGAAGAAAATTTCATTTACTATACTTTTAATTCAAAGATTGAATTTGAGAAATTAAACAACACAAAATTTAAGAAACTCTTTTGTTGTCATTGTCATTTCACTTTAGCAAAATAAATTTAGGGAGAAGTTACGAGGAAAACCTATGTTAATTTTAAACTGTTTTTCATTTACTTGGGGTCTACCTTCCTTATCCTGTTCCACTGAGCATGAATTTGGACTGTGTTGATGTTAAGAGTTGTGCTTTTTTCAAGACTTTTTCGACCATCGTAAACCAAGTGGGGGGTGGGGGATGGTGACCAACCACATTTAAATTTTAGTTGTTGGTAAGTTTAGAGCAAGCTTCACCATGTGATCATTTAGGCGTTTCGTGGTAGGCCGACACCATCAGAGGGGTAATTTTTTAACTATATCCATTATCATGGCGACTTTAATGCTCCCTCTATGCAATGATTTTCAATTTTACCAAGTGGAGGGGTACCCGTTCTACAATATAATTTTAAAATGTTTCATTTATTCCCAGAGGACTTATGACTTATGTAGTGGCAGATTTCTATATGTGTATAATAAAGTTAATATAACTAGTACGGAGATCTGAGTGATTCCCAGGTCAGATCTCAGAGGACATGATTAAATGTCCCTTCCAAATGACCAAACCTTTTCCAAATCTGTAAAAACCGTACATAAGTTTTTGTTGTCGGTTTTTTCCTATTCCAGCATTACCTGAACCGTTTGAATTGCATCTTATGTGCCTTTCTCAGCTACAAAGCCACATTGGTTAGGAGTCGGAGTTATAATGTGTTTCAATCTATTGTTCGGGATCCTCTCCCAAATTTTGAAGTTGCATAACATCAGTTTAATAGAGCCTATAATTGTTACACTCTCTAACATTCTCTTTTCCCTTGTTAAATAATATTAGGAGACTATTTCGCTATGAGTTATGTGTCATGTGACCTTGACTCCATT